>ML776782.1:971292-1042294 GCA_009831015.1 Picea engelmannii | reverse complement strand
GGTTTAACCGCCTTGGCCAAAAATAGCCACCATTCCCACCACATTTGGAGCTTTCTGCCATGAAAAACGGACCGGTTTTCTGCGAAAAATGGGTCCGAACAGACGTGATTTTCTCTTCAATGATGACACCTAGGAAAAAAATGAAAGAGGTTATTGTATATGGGCATGTTATGGACAAAAACCTCCTTCGGTTTCACCAAATTAGTCCCCAGCTGGCCGTAAAATCTCCTGCAAGATCGGGACTGAAACGGACAATTGAAAATATGGAAAAATAGGCCTCGAAGATGTCTTTGATTATCTCTTCTTGTAACTCTGTTGCAAAAACTGAAAGAGGTTTTTGTTCCTCATCCCGTGCTGAGAAAAAACCTCTCGTATTTTTAAAATCCATCTCCGTTTGCCCAAAAATCGATCTGGAAGATGACATGGTAAAATAGGCAAAAATGGTAAATTATGGAAAAAAGTGGTTTTTTTTGTGGGAGGGCGGTATTCCGGACCCCCCCCCCCTCGTTAAATGTAGAATGCCAGGGGGGGTCCGGAATTTAATCAGGGTCGTTGATTTCGGTGCTCAAATCTGGGCCATTCAGATTTGTATGAGGGTTATTTACGATTCCGGACCCCCCCCTCGTTAAAGCTCGAAAGGTGAGGGGGGCTCCGGAATTTATTTGGTGCGTTGATTATTTTTTTGGTATGGTGGATGGGGGGAGCGGGTATGGAAGTTGCATGAGTAATGTGAGGGCGGGAGTGTGAAGGAGATAGTGGAAAATGACGTAGGGAGGGGGTGTATGGGGTAGTGTGAGTGGGATATTACGTAAGGGTGAGGTAAGGGGGGTTGAGTGGAAAGTGATGTGGGAGAGGAGGAGGTGACGTAGGTGGGTAAGGGGGATGGGGAGTGGGGTATGAATTAGGTGGGTGGTGAGTGGGGGTAGGATGTAGGTTAGGTTTCATATTATATTTTATTTTTTGTTTTTATTATATTATGTGTTTTATTTTATATATTTTGTTTTTTAAATATTTTATGTTATATTATTTTTTATATTATATATAATATGTTTATTATTATGTAATGTTTTAATATATATTATATTGTATTTTTATTTTTCATTGTTTTATTTTTTATTTATGTTTTATAATGTTTTGGGTATTTTCTTTTTATTTAATTTTTAATTTTTTAACTAATCCTAATTTCTAACCTAGTTACTAACTTAATTAATAATTAATTAATTAATTATTTAACTAGTTGTTTATTATCTAGTTTAACATATACTAACATTATCATTTAATCTAACTAACTGGGATTATTAACTTAATGTTTTGATGCTAAGTCCATTTATTCGGGGATGGGTGGTGGAAAAAAGTGGTCAATGGGGCAACAGGACAAGGGAGTGAGGGCGCAGCGTGGATGAAGGATGCAATAGGGTGATGGAGGATTGAGAGACAAGAATGGAGGGAGGAAGCGGAATCACCTGAGCCAGGACTTCGTCATCACAAGAGAAAACGCCAAATCAGCAGTCGAAGAATCGATTCGCCTATAATTATAGGACCCCAACATACCCAAGTTGAATGTTGGAGATATTGTCCATTTCCACTATATTTCTTTAATCAAAACCCATTAGTACCCAACTAATACTTTGGTAGAATTATTTCCTTCTAATTCTTTTCTTGACAACTCTACCCAACAACCATATTTTTTGGAGCAATCTTCACAACTTTCAAATTTTAAAATGTGCTCTTCAATCTTCAAAACCCCAAGGCGTTCTTTCATGCATCGAGAATATAACGTTCACAAAATGATGCCAAGTGGGCCATGACCAACCTACAACAAAATATAAATTAAAGGCCCTATCAAGAGTAGCTAGCTACTATATCTCCCTGCTAAAAAGTCACATATCTCCAAGTTCGGGCCACAGCAAACATTAATGCAAAGGAAGAAAATTTACGGGGAAATGGGAATTGTAGGATGGAAAAGCGATCAATGCAAAAGATTTATTTTAGTATCTACCTTAATCCTTTTGTATAAATCCTTTGAACCATAGTGATTCCCTTAGGATCATCCAATCAGATGATGAATATGTGGCTAATATGTTTGTAGTGTCTCGATTACCTCTCTATCTCCAATTAATCAACTTTCATAATGGTCTTTTTTCCATTAGATTAGTATGAATATCATGTAGTCTAGGTTTTAATGGTGGCCCATACTCTCATCATCAAGAAATTTGACATAATGGTTATATGCCTCTGCATCACATATGAACATCACCAAGAAATGAATAACTCTTGGGCTTACGTAGATTCATTGGATAATGGTGACATAGGGTACCATGCAACTTGTCACCCTAGTTTGTTCATCTTCTTGGTGCCTGTCTTAGTCCAAGTACTCTTGAAATCAAGATAGACAATAGCACATCCCCATCGTTGTTTCATGCATCTTCACTCCGTTGAAGTGAAACCTAAGTTGTGGTGGGATGTTTGACTAGTTCTCTACTAAATCCACTCTGACTTGCAACTACAACACTGCACTTGCTTGACCTCCAATGTCTTGCACTATTCTCATTGCAAACATTCCTCTTAGAATAACCTTTTGCAAATGTAGTGGGGAAGGATGTCCACCCAACATTCACTCCATCAAGTACTTTTGGATGCCATGTCCAACTTTCCAACCACCATCTTCACTAGACAGGGGTACCTTTTGTTTCATGAAGACAAAAGGCCTTGTAGGGTCCATGGATAGAATATTTTTTCCAATTGTCTCAACACCAACTTCACACTTTTATCCCATGTTATTAGAAACCTTATCAACCTTAGATTTACGTGTCCAAAGAAAAATATGTTATGGTCTTTTGAAAGGGTCATATACCTCATGTAAGAGCATGTCTGTAGTGTATCTAGAGAGGTAGTGCGGGGGGGGCGGCGGGCCCATAGTGATAATAGTGGAGACCATTCAATGTAAGGTGGACTAGGTCCACTATAGTATTAAATAAGGCCCACTATGGTAGTTAGATATAATAAATAGGCTTTTTAGAATATTCCTTCTCTAGAATGTTCCTAGAAGATAGAGAATTCTATGTAAATAAGTGTAAGGAATGTATTGGAGGATGGTGAAGAATATTGTCATTGTACAAGAAAGTATTGTTTGGGAGTGCATTCCTTCCATAAGGAACAATATATGGTGTTACCCTACTTCAAGGGTTTTGTCTACATTTTTGTGTTCATTATTGGTTAATGGTTTGGTTTATTCTTGATTATTTCTGAAGTATATTTGTAAATCTATTGAGGTATTTAACATTTGGTATCAGATATTTTTCCTTGGCCAAATAAGGGAAGAAATGTTTGGATCATTTTGCATATTTTTTCGAAGGAAAAAAGGGGGCGACGCACTTCAGACTCAGCTATGAAACTTTCTTCTCAGAAATTGTAGAAAATAACTAGATATTTGAATTACTCTCGGAAAAATACCCAATTTAAAAAGAAACAGTCGAAACGGAGTCCAAGAAGCAAAGTTATGGTCATTTTAAATTTGTCTATTTTTCAAGGTTTTTTCCAGAAAAAACTACGAGATTAATTTTTACAAACCCTAGTTCTATTTTTGAGGTCTTCATAGCAAGATGTATTTTATAGGGAAAAATGATGGCCCTAGTATTGAAGAATTTATAAAAGAAGAGATTTCAGTTTGGAAAAATTGGAAATTTATGTTACCCCTTAGTTTCAAAGATGATGCTAAGATATCATGGCAATCATTGGACCTTGCCTAGATGATGACACTTTTTGATGAAGCATTTGAACAAGTACTTTTAGATAGGTGGTCTCATGTTGGGAAAACTTATAAAAAACAAACCAATGGTTTATTTTCATGTGGCAACTCCATACTACAGGTCCATGGATGCATTCAACAAGAGAAGGTTATTGTTTCTATTAGCCATGGTTGCCAACAAAATTTTATCAATGTTCAGTTGGTTAATAGAGAGCAAGTTCCTGAAACGAATATCTAAAGCACATAGGTTGAGGGTTAAAATATTCAATTTTTTAAAGATTTGAAGCTCACTATAGATAAATATGTGTTACATTCTAATTTCAATGTTATAGATTTGGCTGATGTGGATGTTGTTTTGGGATATCCATGGCTGGACTCAGTTGGTATAGTTAATATTAATGCGCAAAAGAAGTTTCTAAATATTTAGTACAAGAAAAAAATAATTACATCGCAGGATCTGTCTCTTGGTAAGCAAAAAGGGCCTATGGGGGAAAGTAAAGAAGTTACTACAGAATCTGAAGCTGAATCAGAGGCGGAGTCTACAAAAGGACATGAAGAAAAACCAAAGGAAGGACACAATAAAGAAGCTAAAGAGGTCATTGACTCAAGGATACAATGTGTTGCAAATTTGAAGAAAAAAACATCAATTCCTACAATTGTTGTATATCACCATCCACATCGTATTGAGAAACAATAGTCATCAAGACACGAGCGTGAGCATCAACACATGTATGCACCATCAGGGAACCGGAAAGACAACCAATCAATAGGTGCACAGAGGCCTTCCAACACTACAGGAAGACATCAAGCAAGTGAACCAATCCTATGGCAACACCAGCATGATGCGGAGCAAGATTAGGGTGGCAAGGAAGTAGTTGGACATCATGTCCATCTTCCATTAGGATAGATGGATGGTTGTACTTGGTAATGATTGGCTACAATTCTTAGTCAGTAATATTGTATGGTCTCTTCTCATGTTTCAAGGACAAAACATGCTTAAGGGGGTGGAATGTACTATACCTAGGGAGGTTATATGGGAGGTACCCAAGGAGAACAAGATTATGTATTATTAGTGAAGACCATTCAATCTAAGGTGGAATAGGTCCACTATAGTATTAAATAAGTCCCACTATGGTAGTTAGATATAACAAATAGACTTTCTAAAATATCCCTTCCTAGAATCTAGAGAATGCTATATAAAAACGTGTAAGAAATGTATTGGAGGATGGTGTTACCCTACCTCAAAGGTTTTATCTATATTCTTGTGTTATTTATTGGTTAATGGTTTGGTTTATTCTTGATTATTTCTGAAGTATATTTGTAGATCTATGGACTAGTGCTCTACTAAATCCACTATGACTTGCAACTACAACACTGCACTTTCCCGACCTCCAATGTCTTGGAGTATTCTCATTGCAAACATTCCTCTTAAAATAACCTTAATTGTAGTGGGGAAGGATGTCCACCCATCATTCAGTCCATCGAGTACTTTTGGATGCCATGTCCAACTTTCCAACCACCGTCATCATTAGACAAGGGTGTCTTTTGTTTCATGAAGACAAAAGGCCTTGTAGGTTCCATGGATAGAATATTTTTGCCAATTGTCTCAACACCAACTTCACACCTTTATCACATGCTATCAGAAACCTTATCAACCTTAGATTTATGTGTCCAAAGAAAAATATGTTATGGTCTTTTGAAATGGTCATATACCTCCCTGTTGGAGTTTCTTCTTGTATCCATTCACCACGTGGTAAGGATCAAGCCATATCATCTTACATATTCGAAATTGAATTGTCCCCTATCTTTGTGTTTTTAGAGATAATGGTCTATTTGAGACTGGGTTCTGGAATGTCCGGATATGTATTTATTTGTTTTTGTCTGCGGTTACCGAATCCAACGCTACCAGGCTTCATACATATTTATTAATTTGTTTCCTCAATGCTTGCATTTATTTGCTTTTGTCTTCTATTGCCATTTGTCAACCTCCGCCCCTATAAACCAGGCGACTGATGGCAGGCAGGGAGAGGCCCCCACTGTAAACCAGGCGACTGATGGCAGGCAGGGAGAGGCCCCCCACTGTAAACCAGGCGACGGATGGCAGGCAGGGAGCGCGGAAGACTAATATAGTTAGTGAGTTTGAAGGTTGTCGGAGGATGACTTCGATGAGTGTAAGAGCCTCGCTGGCTATAAAACTTCCGGTAAGTGAATGACAATGGGCTCGGTGGACCCGATTTCCTCGCTCGTGTTTGTTAATTCCGCTCCTCCGACGGTCGGCATCGCCTGCGCTATATGGTTACTTCGACTGTTCGGTGACTGTAAAGCTTCCAGTAAGTGAGTGACAATGGGCTCGTTGAACCCGATTTCATCGCTCATGTTTGTTACGTTCTGCTCCTCCGACGGTCGACATGGCCTGCGCCTGCGCTATATGGTTACTTCGACCATTCGATGACTGTGAGGCTTCCAGTAAGTGAGTGACAATGGGTTCGTTGGACCCGATTTCATCGCGCATCTTTGTTTCATTCTGCTCCTCCGACTGCCCGTATTGCCTGCGCTATATGGTTCGACTGCTATTGAGATGCGGCGCTAGCTCTTCGCTTCTTTAAGAGAAACACGACTACTACTCATCACCATTTATATATCTCCCTTTATTGCCTGACAAGAGCAAAATTGGCCGCGTATTGGACTATAGAATGTGATGAGAATGGAGATTTTTGGGAAGCAGATCGAGATCTGCGAAGAAATGGAAATCGAAACCCTGGCTTTGCAGAATAACATACGCAGGCCTTTAGGTTTGAGAGACGAGTATTACTATAACATGGCGGCCCACCAGTCTGACGATGTTGGAAACGAAGATAAGCGGTGCTCGTCCATGACAATTCAGAGAATCGATGCACCGGGCGAGGGCAGTGTGGGCAGTGTGATGAGAATGGAGATTTTTGAGAAGTTGCTTCAAGTTGGTTGAGAAGTTGAGATGTAGACTGCCAGATATAACTATTGTTGCAGAATAGTCGTGAAGGACGAAGAAGCTCTTGCCATTATTGACATGCCTATTCAAGTGAGAAGTGAAGATAGTATAGGTGAAGATCGTATTTAGGTCTTTGTAGTTGGATAGGGCATACAGCCAGGCGGGCTGATAAGAGCTCTAACCAACCACTTATTTTTACCCTCTCAACGTCTTGCAGCACAATCCTGACTACGCCCGGCTGGAGGTCCTCAACCACCAGAAATAGAAGCGTGCTGAGCTCAATCCTCGTGTATAGTTAGTTACCCTTTAGATTCTATCCTGGGCGGGCCGTAGTGCAAGAGATTCGATCAGCGTCCTCTGCGTTTTCACATTGCAAATCTTTCGCTCGAATGGTAAGTTCAAATGAATGTTTTGAATGGCTTATTGCTTTGGGTTTTAGGGTTTAGGGTTTGTCTGCCAGGGCTTTGTGAAAATTACGGATATTATATATGATCTTTACAGTAGGGTTCATTAGATTTTCATATATGAAGATATATCTCTGGAACAGGCCATGGGGGGGTATTTGCTCCTGCCTTTATGGTATGTAGGTTAATATATTAACTGCCAATTGATAATGAAGAGGTGATGTAATTGCAGTTGCTGTATTTTGCAGGTTGAAGCAGTGAATCCAAGGCCTTTCCTTTGACAGTTTTCCAGCGTTCGACAACTGCTATCGGCTCAATGCAGGAGGCTTCCAACTACAAATATCTGAAGAAGGGTCTTAATGAAGGTAAGTATCGCTAAATGATGTAAATGTTTGTAATGAATTATGTAAATGTTTGTAATGAGAGTTTCTTTCACCTGGTTACATTGGAATTGGATGATATATCTGCGTAATTTAAAGATGCTTACTTCTTACATAACATATGGGCCTGAGCAAATGGAGTCTCTGTTTTATGAGATTATCGCGGAGTCCATCTTTAAACTATTTTTCGCCTGCGAAAATCGGTCTTCTTGAAAAACAGTTCCCGGGGACACTTTCCTCAATTGTTTGGTTTATTTTATGGAGTAGGCTATAACTTGAGAGTAATTTTTCTGTTCAGAAGTAGTTTGAGTTTCTTTTGGATCAAAGTTTTATGCATTTCATAAACTTACTTTAAGGGTTTTGCTTCATTTAAAACCAATTCAAATATTCAAAAAAATCGATAACATTCTGAATTAATCGAAAATTTAAAAACGAACAACCAAAAAACCTGTAAAAAAATTGATCCCAATTTATTTTATTGGTTCGTTTTCAGATTTTGTTTGCCTTAGAAGAACTTTAATTCATCGCATCAATAGAGGGGAATTTAATGTTTTAGCGAGGGTAAATATATTTTATTTTAGTTTAAAAAATCAATAGAAGGGAAAGTAATGTTTTAGCCAATGAAAATATATATTTTAATAATTTAAGTGAAAAAGTCAAAATATATGTAAATTTGTCACTGCTACCTTATTCAATGGTTAAAGTTGGGTGCTGAGAAATAATATAAGTAAGATTATGTTTTCCATGGTCAATGTAATTGTGCTAAGTGTAAGATTTGAGTGAATTTAACAAAATAGGTATATTTAATGAAATTGTGTTAAGTGCAAGATTTGAGGCACTTTGGTAAAATAATTACATTGATTTGTGATATCTTATTTAAGAGATTTTTCATTATACCTCTATGAATTTGTCAAGATGATGATGACATTAAGATGAGAAATTCCTAGTAGGATGTTTCAAGGGAAAAAATGAAATACTTGAAAAAAAATGTTAGGGATGAGTTTTCTCTATTAGAAATCACTTAAGATGGGAAACCTTACTAGGATTCTTTAAGGGAAATATGAAGTATTTCGAAAACTAGAAGCTATGAAAAAAATTGTTGATTTTTTTCATAGCTTCTAGCAATTTCTAGCTCTCATTTTGGTATACAACTCAAAAATTGTTGAAGTTTTTCATAGCTTCCAACAATTTCTAGCTCTCATTTTTGTATATAGAGTTCAAGTATGGTTACCAAACCAGAACTATGAATTTGTGGTATCTTAGTCAAGAGATTCTTCATTATACCTCTATGAATTTGACAAGATGATGATGACACTAAGATGAGAAATTCCTAGTAGGATGTTTCAAGGGAAAATATGAAATACTTGAAAAAAATGTGGATGTCACTCTAGGGATGAGTTTTCTCTACTCGAAATCACTTAAGATGGAAAACTTTACTAGGATTTTCTAAGGGAAATATGAAGTATTTCGAAAACTGGAAAAAAAATTTGTTGAAGTTTTTCATAGCTTCTAGCAATTTCTAGCTCTCATTTTTGTATACAGAGTTGAAGTATGGTTACCAAACTAGAACAACTCAAAAATTATTGAAGTTTTTCATAGCTTCCAACAATTTCTAGCTCTCATTTTTGTATATAGAGTTCAAGTATGGTTACCAAACTAGAACTATGAATTTGTGGTATCTTAGTCAAGAGATTCTTCATTATACCTCTATGAATTTGACAAGATGATGATGACACTAAGATGAGAAATTCCTAGTAGGATGTTTCAAGGGAAAATATGAAACACTTGAAAAAAATGTGGATGTCACTCTAGGGATGAGTTTTATCTACTATAAATCACTTAAGATGGGAAACCTTACTAGGATTTTCTAAGGGAAATATGAAGTATTTTGAAAATTGGAAAAAATAAATTGTTGAAGTTTTTCATAGCTTCTAGCAATTTCTAGCTCTCATTTTTGTATACAGAGTTGAAGTATGGTTACCAAACTAGAACAACTCAAAAATTGTTGAAGTTTTTCATAGCTTCCAACAATTTCTAGCTCTCATTTTTGTATACAAAGTTCAAGTATGGTTACCAAACTAGAACTATGAATTTGTGGTATCTTAGTCAAGAGATTCTTCATTATACCTCTATGAATTTGACAAGATGATGATGGCACTAAGATGAGAAATTCCTAGTAGGATGTTTCAAGGGAAACTATGAAATACTTGAAAAAAATGTGGATGTCGCTCTAGGGATGAGTTTTCTCTACTAGAAATCACTTAAGATGGGAAACCTTACTAGGATTTTCTAAGGGAAACATGAAGTATTTTGAAAACTGGAAAAAAAATTGTTAAAGTTTTTCATAGCTTCTATCAATTTCTAGCTCTCATTTTTGTATATAGAGTTGAACTATGGTTACCAAACTAGAACAACTCAAAAATTGTTGAATTTTTTCATAGCTTCCAACAATTTCTAGCTCTCATTTTTGTATACAGAGTTCAAGTATGGTTACCAAACTAGAACAACTCAATAGTTACACAACCACCACTAGCACTAGTAATAGTGAAAATCCGTCGAGTTCAGAAAACAAATTTCCATGGACTTGATGTTTGTGAACACCCTATAAGTTTTTTATATATTCTTAAGTTTGGGATATTGATAACATAACACTACATTAGACTTTTTGTATTGATATTATGCAAGGCTAGATTCAAAGTATCATGTGATGCTCTCTCATATGATATTATCAAATCTATGTAATATGTTTTATGTGTGTGAAAATTCCTTATGCAAATTTTAGTTGTAAGACATATACATAGATGAGCTTCCCCGGGAAGTTTATCTTTGTTGAGATTTAGATAGGGAACTATATACATTTATGTTGGCACAGGGGCAGACCCAGGGTTCAATGTTTCAACAACGCACCAATAAAACCCTATCTACCATCCCTTTCGACAACACCTGCAAAGCGGATGAAGTCTCACCCGAGGTAGAGGCAGGGGAGGTTGCAGGACTCATATGTCTGGAACCTAGCTGGGACACAGATATGTGATTGCAATACCTTAACAGAGCACTTATCAGTTAAAATTCATTAGCATTTAACCCTTATTTACATCGCAGATTGAAATCCTAGTTACAGAGCAGCACTAAGATATTATATTAGATGCATACATCACATCAATAACATAACAACTATAATGCACAAAGAAACCACAACACATGATATATGTGGTTCACCCTCAGCGCAGGGCTACATCCACCAACTCTTCTCTTATTTACTGTCTTCTTTCAATATTCTATAAGCACAGAGCCACAAGAACCCACTCTACATAGGACAGGAGATCTGCGTGCACCTTGCCAAATCCTCCTTCCCTGAGCTAGGTTTAAGCACAAAGCCTTCATACAATCTGCACACAACATTCTTACAGTCACTTTCAGTTAGCTCTGCAAGTTCTCAAGACAAAGTATGAATGAAGCATCCACAACTATTCACACTTAGCTCACTAGCCACATTACACACTTAGGTATCCTCTACTTACATCGCCTAGCTTTCTATTTATATATTACAACATGGCCTAGACATGGGTAAACCCATGGGTCGACATCCCATACCCGTTACATAAACCCTAAACCCAAAAATGCCCTAAGAAGGGGTCGATATCCCGCGATCTCCACTTCTCCTTGCGCTTCACCTTTGACCAACCTGTCGAAGTCCCAAAATTGGTCAAACATGACCAAGGTTCTCCAAAACTTGGTCAAGGGACAACAAGCCCCCAACACTCACCTGTGACTCATCCTAAGTCACTCTGATATGGGTAACTCTGCCTTGAATGCCTTGAGCTTGGCTTGAGATGCTTCGACCTACTGCTAAGCCAGAGCCACCTGCTTGGTGAACTCCTGAATAACCTTTTCGGTGACATGTCCTTCCAATCATTGTTCAACTGAGGCGACTACTTGTTCTAGCTGTGCACCTTATCCTTCATTATCCTCAAAAAGTGTGCAGGCTTCATCCTGCACTGGCTGGAGTCTTTGGGTTACTTCCATGACCTTGTTCTGAATGGCATGGGCCTGTTGTTGAACCATGCGCTGTTCCTGGGCTCTTTTCATCCCCTCGACCGGTGATAGTAGCTTCAACTGCGCTTGCACTATTGTTGCTTGCTTCTTTGCCTCCTGGAGCTGTGACTCTAGTGTCCTGAGCTCAAGGTCCTCTGCAAGGCACTCATAGGTCTGCGCACTTCGACTGCTGAGATGTTTTCATTCCAAGGCTAATGCCTTGATTCTCTCAACTGCGCTCCTCACATTTTCTTCTCTTATATCTTGAACTTCTTGCGGAGTGCTTCGCACTGTCTGTAATTCAAATTCTGTTATTCTTTGTTGGAGTTGTTGAATGGTTTCGGCAAGCTTTCCCACTTGATTCTCCTCTGGGTCTTCTTCCATCTGCTCTAAGCCTGTCACAGAGAAAAGTTCTCTAGTGACTACTTATTTAACTCTAATATGCTCTGCGAGCAACTTTTCTTTCTCCCTTTGGATTTGCGCTCTATCCTCTGCAAATTTCGCCTAGAGGTCATCTTTTTCTTGCTGCGCAACCTGGCGTTGTTCTATGGATTCCTCTTTTGCTTGCTTCAGGGCCTCTGTGGCATGTTCCTTTTCCTCCTGGGAACGACGAAGGTGAGCCTTCGTCGCATCTGCTATCCTGCGTAGCTGGGTAGGCTCATATCCTACTTCTATGTTCCCTGCTGACAACAACGTAGTAGGAACTGCGCGAATGGAGAGCCTATTGTATTCCTTTAATCTCTTCTTCAATGCGATCATACATGGATTCTTGTTTTTCTTCATTGCGTTGTAAAATATCTTCTGATGTATCTGATACAACGACGATGATGAGGTCGATGTCATCCACCGTGAGCATAGTCTGTAGCTTGGGCTTACTAGCCTTTGAATTCTTCCACGATGTAGGTTTTGTTGGGGAAACCTTTCTTTTCTTTGACGTCTCTGCCTCTTCAGGGGGGTTCCTAGGTGGTGTTACTTCACCTTGCTTATGCTTGTCTTCTTTGCCTTCTTTCTCTTCTTTGTCCACTTCATCATCTCCTCCTCTGCTAGGTGAATCTGATGCAGTCTCTTCTTATGCGCTGTTTATTTCCTGTACATCTTCCTTCTTTTTCTTCCTGCTATTGTTGGGTGCATCATAATATTCATGAGTGACCACAAGACTTCCAATGAGGTCGGGGTCGGATAATTCTTCCTAGTCGACTGGTGTAAGGAGCTATGTAGGCACATTCCTTAGTTATTTCTTCCAGGTCCTCCTCTCTGAGCATAGTAGGATTGAAGCTCTTCTTTATGTTCCTCTCCATGCTCAGTGATATAAATAAAATGTCTATCTGCGCAGAACTTCATAATTGGCCTAAACCTGTCCAGGGTGTTCAACGTCATACGAGGGAAAGACTCAATATCTGTCTTCAAATGTAGGTAATAGGTGTGGAACACCGCGTTTGACTTCTGTTGTTTATCCATGTTGCTCGAATACCATAGCGTGGTGAACTTCGCAACTAAGGGTTCTGATGGCTCAATTTCAGGGAAGGTTGCACCTTCTGACATCTCCCAAGAAATGAAGGCGATGAGGATCAACAACCAACTAAAATGGAACTCATAGCCCTGATCTGGAGCTTCGCGATAGTCTTTCTCTAACTGGTTGATGAGGTAGCTCGCCCAGTTCATTTGTATCCCTTCAATGCATTTTCCCGCGAGGTCAACAACGAACCCCATGACCTGCGTGGGTCTATTCTTCCTTACTAACATACCAGCGATCAACTGGCAGGCTAGGCGAATGCGCCATTCTGGATGGAGGCTACCTTGTAGCCTCACTTCCCCTTATCCACATCGCCATAGGTATCTTTGATCGTCTGTGCTAGGGCGCGATCTGCAGCCTTCCCTGGATAAAATTCTTATGGGTCTGGTCCTTCCATGCTTAATCTGGTGATCTAATGGATCAATGCCGGATCGACTGTGATACGCATGTCCAACCATAGGTAACCTCCATGGAAGCACGACAAAAGGAGTTTAACGCACGCATTAACCTCCTGGTGCCTTCCAAAGTGGGGTATCTTCATTACGTTGAGGATGGTGGACCTCACGATGTCCATGGTCCATGACTAGGGGATGATGTTAGACTTCTTCCCCTTTGTCTTGGTCAAATATTTGTATGGTACGAGCATGCCATAGTTTTTGCAGTATCCTAAGTTATAGTCACTGATATTCAACGTCAGAATCCTCTCCAACTGTGGTCTGACTGCGTGTATCCCCTTCGGGAGGTACACAGTGATCATTGTTTAGTCGAAGTCCCTCGGGACGCTGTCACGACTCACTGCGCCAGCCAGAGGTGGGATGTAGTCAGGAAGGATAGATGGGATGAGCTTTGTATTCTCTAAGTCATCAAGATGCTTTGTTCATTTCTCTGTCGCATCTCGGTATGGTCCAGATCCATGAGAAGTCGATGGGGATGCTTGCACTCCTCTCGTCGATGAGGCTTGGATTCCTGCGGACATCACCTTCTCAACCATGAGGTCTATTATGATCTCTTCAATGACTTTTTCTACTGCTCTAATTTCGCCTAAAATGCACACTCGAGATCTGATATCTCAGGTTAGTGAACAACACTCAATGCAACAGAACGGATGTTGAGGTCTCAATAATCACTGCACGAAAGCAACTAGTTCTCTGTGGGCTTGGATAATCACAATTGGAAAAAGTGTTCTCGGTGCAATGCTCTACGGGATAGATAGACATCGTCGTAACGGATCCCTCCAATGGGGAGGAATGCCTTAATCAATGCAATTTCATTTGTTGTGGTGCGGTCCCAATGGTCCAATGGTGAACATTCTGGCAATAACTACGTTTCTAGTTGTTTTGGAGCGTCGTTCTAATAGTCGGGATGCCTCCAACAGTCATATTGCTTCGTCATGGTGAAGTGCCAATCTATGCTGTTCTGATATCCCAACGAAGTTCCAGTTCTGCAAACCTTCTTTCTGCAAAGTTCTCTCTGGTACTTCTTGCAATTTTTCTAGCTTTGCTTTCTTCTTGCTGAGCTTTCTGGATTTCTTTCCTGTGATCTGAGTTATTGGGTTCCTCTTTCCATTCTTATTCGTATCTTTACTTAACATAGTAACTTCGCACTAGTAAGGGTCTTTCCTAAGGTTCGAGGGTAATACTTCTTCTTGTTTTGGAGTAAGCGCTCTACTCTCTTGCATGGATAAGTTTCTTAAGCTTTCCTGCGTTCGTTCAACTTCGAAAGCAATGTATCTAGCTCATAGTGGCTTCAAATTGTTCTCTTGTTCTTCTAATAAGTGCACTATTATCCTAGCCATGAAATATATTAGTTCTTTCTTTTTCTGTTCTAGAGCTTCCTCTTCTTATCTCCTTCATATATGATCTTTCTCAAACCAAGTTTTTCCTAGCAAAATAGCAAATGGAGCATTGTTCTCAACAAATTTAACGACCTCAAATTATTCTTCTCTCGAAGTGCCATGGGAACTCATAGCTGTCTAGGTAATTCTTCCACATAGAGTTATCATCTTTCCTCTAAATAATCCTATTCCTCCCAATGAAGGAACCATAACAGGCTTTCCCAAAATTTATCAAGTTCTTTCTGTCATGATATTCACTTGTGTTTCCTCATTCAGAACACAGTCTATGTCGAAGTCTCCTATTCTTGTTTCGATGCGCTCCTTCTCTTTTAATATCTCTGATAAGTTGATATCTCTGTGATCGTTCAGGGTTTCTTTCATATTCAATAATATAGCCTCTTATTATTTCTATTTCTTAGTCTCTTGGCCTTCCTCATGGTTTTCTTGTCTCATATTCATCTTTTCAACGTTAGCAATCATTCTAGGGCAATCCAAAACTTCATGTCCAATAGTTTTAAAACAAAGGCAAATAGGACCTCTACCAGGGCATTCCTTAGCAAGATGTCCTGGTCTTCTGCAACTATAGAAAAGAGTTAATCCTCTCTTTCTTTTAAATGATCCCCAACCTTTCCTGTACTACGCACTGGGATCACAATAACTAAACTGCAAAAAATTCTTTCTAGGATCTTGCTTCCATTTGTTAGTCCAAACATTATTTCTATGCATAGGAATAACATATCTTTCATTATTTCTATCAGATCTATTCATATCAAATCTTCTTTCTTCTAGTTTTACCTTAGTTTTCAAACTAGGACCAAATCTATTAAACATACCTAGATCCATTCTTTTGAAATAAAAATTTTCACTTATCTTACCTTTATTAGAGAACAAAGCTTCAAGATCTTACCTCTTTTCTTCAAATCAGACTTCTCTTGTTAGCACATAGCTTCGCAAGTCAAGTAGAATACTGCGCACTAGGGAAACAAATCTACACACATAACTTCCTCTTTTCTTTAGTTCCCAACAATCACAGTTTCAGGTCTCGACAATGGAACCATTTATTGGCACAGGGGTAGACCCAGGGTTCAAAACTTCAACAACGTACCAAAAAAACCCTAACTACCAGCCCTTTTGGCAACACCTGTGAAGCAGATGAAGTCTCACCCGAGGTAGAGGCAGGGGAGGTTGCAGGACTCATATGTATTCAACCTAGCTGAGACACAGATATGTGATTACAATACCTTAACAGAGCACTTAACAATTAACATTCATTATCATTTAACCCTTATTTACATCGCAGATTGAAATCCTAGTCATAGAGCAGTGCAGTATTCAACAAGATCTAATACATCCAACTCTTAGCACATAGAAATAGATCAGATCTAGCATTCATTCACATTACTAAGCACTAAGCTATTATATCAGATGAATCTAACATATATCATTGTACTAAGCATACATCACATCAATAACATAACAATTATAATGCACAAAGCAACCACAACACGTGATATACGTGGTTCACCCCTAGTGCGGGGCTACGTCCACCAACTCTTCTCTTCTTTATTGTCTTCTTTCAATATTCTACAAGCATAGAGCCACAGGAACCCACTCCGCATAGGATAGGAGATCTGTGCGCACCTCGCCAGATCCTCCTTCCCCGAGCTAGGTTTAAGCACAAAGCCTTCTTACAATCTGCACACAAGCTTCTTACAGTCACTTGCACTTAGCTCTGCAATTTCTTAACACAAAGTATGCATGAATCATCCACAACTGTTCGTACTTAGCTCACCAGCCACATTACACACTTAGGTTTCCTCTACTTACATCACCTAGCTTTCTATTTATACATTACAATAGGGCCTAGACATGGGTAAACCCATGGGCCAACATCCCATACCTGTTACATAAACCTTAAACCCAAAAATTCCCTAAGAAGGGGCCGAGATCCTGCGATCTCCGCTTCACCTTCGACCAGCCTGTCGAATTCCCAAAATTGGTCAAACGTGACCAAGGTTCTCCAAAACTTGGTCAAGGGCCAACAAGCCCCCAACACTCACCCATGACTCATCCCGAGTCACTCTGATATGGGTAAATTTTCCTCAAAGGCCTCGAGCTTGGCTCGAGCTGCTTCGACCTACTGCTTAGCCAAAGCTTCCTGCTCAACGAACTCTTGAATTCCCTTCTCGATGACAGGTCCTTCCAATCGTTGTTCAACTGAGGTGACTACTTGTTCTAGATTTGCACCTTGTCCTTTAATCTCCTCAAAAAGTGTGCAGGCTTCATCTTGCACTGGATGGAGTCTTTGGGTTACTTCCATGACCTTGTTTTGAAGGGCATGGGCTTGTTGTTGAACCATGCGCTATTCCTGGGCTCTTTTCATCCTCTCGACCAGTGATAGTAGCTTCAACTATGCTTTCATTGTTGTTGCTTGCTTCTTTGCCTCTTGGAGCTGTGACTCTAGTGTCCTGAGCTCAAGGTCATATGCAAGGCGCTCGTAGGTCTATGCACTTAGACTGCTGAGAGGTTTTCATTCCAAGGCTAATGCCTTGATTCTCTCAACTGTGCTCCTCGCAGTTTCTTCTCTTAGATATCGCACTTCCTGCAAAGTGCTTCACAATGTTTGTGATTCCAATTCTGCTATTCTTTGTTGCAGTTGTTGAATGGTTTCGGCAAGCATTCTCACTTTATTCTCCACTTGGTCTTCTTCCATCTGCTCTAAGCCCGTCACAGAGAGAAGTGATCTAGTGACTGTTTCTTTAATTCCAATATTCTCTATGAGCAACTTTTCTTTCTCCCTTTGGATATGTTCTCTATCCTCTGCAAATTTCACCTGGAGGTCGTCTTTTTCTTGCTACATAACCTGGCGTTGTTCTATGGCTTCCTATTTTTCTTGCTTCAGGGCCTTTGTGGCCTGTTCCTTTTCCTCCTGGGCACGGCAAAGGAAATCCTCCATCGCATATGCTATCCTACATAGTTCGACAGGCTCATCTCCTACTTCTATGTTCCCTACTGACAATGATGCAGTAGGCACTGCACGGCTTGAATGGAGAGCCTGTTGTATTCCTTTAAGCTCTTATTCAATGCGATCTTACATGGATTCTTGTTTTGCTTCATTACGCTGTAAAATATCTTCTGATGTATCTGATATGACGACGATGATGAGGTCAATGTTATCCACCATGAGAACAGTCTACAACTTGGGCTTACTAGATTTTGACTTCTTCCGCGATGTAGGTTTTGTTGGGGAAACCTTTCTTTTCTTGGACGTATTTGCCTCTTCAGGGAGGTTCCTAGGTGGTGTTACCTCAACTTGTTTCTTCTTGTCTTCTTCCCCTTCTTTCTCTTCTTTTTCCACTTCGTCATCTCCTCCTCTACTAGGTGAATCTGATGCAGTCTCTTCGGATGTGTTGTTTATTTCCTGTACATCTTCCTTCTTTTTCTTCCTGCTACTGCTCGATGCATCATACTCTTCGCGACTGACCACAGGACTTCCAAAGAGGTTGGGGTCAGATAGTTCTGCCTGGTTGACTGGTATAAGGAGCTTTGCAGGCCATTCCTTAGTTATTTCTTCCAGGTCCTCCTCTGTGAGCGTAGTAGGATTGAATCTCTTCTTTATGTTCGTCTCCATGCACAGTGATATAAATAAAATGTCTATGTGTGCGGAAATTCATAATTGGCTTGAAACTATCCAGGGTGTTCGACTTCATATGAGGGAAAGACTCAATAGCCCTCTTCAACTGTAGTTAATAGGTGTGGAACACCGCGTTTAACTTCCATTTTTTAGCCATGTCACTCGAATACTAGAGTGTGGTGAAATTTGCATCTAAGGGTTCTAATGGATAAATTTAATGGAAGGTCGCACCTTCCAACATCTCCCAAGAAATGAAGGCAATGAGTATTAACAACTAACTAAAATGGAACTCATAGCCCCGATCCTAAGCTTCACGACAAACTTTCTCTAATTGGTTGAAGAGGTAGCTCACCTAGTTCATTTGTAGCTCTTCAATGCATTTGCCCGCGAGGTCAACAACGAACCCCATGACCTGCGTGGGTATGTTCTTCCTTACTAGCTTACCATCGATCAACTAACAGGATACACGCACTGCACCATTCTGGATGGAGGATACCTTGTAGACTCGCTTCCACTTCTCCACATCGCCATAGGTATCTTTGATTCTCTGCACTAGTGCGCGATCTGTAGCCTTCCCTGGATAAAAGTCTTGTGGGTCTTGTCCTTGCATGCTTAATCCGGTGATCCGATGGATCAACACTGGATCGACTGTGATACGCCTGCCCAACCATAGGTAACCGCCATGGAAGCACAACAACAGGAGTTTAACGCACACATTAACCTCCTGGTGCCTTCTAAAGTGGGGTATCTTCATTACGTCCAAGATGGTGGACCTCGCGATGTCCATGATCCACGAATGGGGGATGATCTTTGACTTCTTCCCCTTTTTCTTGGTCAAATATTTTTATGGTGCGAGTATGGCATATTTCTTTCGGTCTCCTAAGTTATAGTCACTGATATTCAACGTCGGAATCCTCTCCAACTGCAGTTTGACTATGTGTATCCCTTTCGAGAGGTACGCAATGATCACTGTGTAGTCAAAGTCCCTCGGGACGCTGTCACGACTCACCGTGCCAGCCAGAGGGGGGATGTAGTCAGACAGGATAGATTGGATGAGCTTTGCATTTGCTAAGTCATCAAGATGCTTCATTCATTTCTCTGTCGCAGCTTGGGAGGGTCCAGATCCACGAGAAGTTGACGAGGATGCTTGCACTCCTCTCGTCGATGAGGCTTGGATGCGCGAAAATCACCTTCTCGACCATGAGATCTATTAGGATCTCTTCGACGAATTTTTCTACTGTGCTAATTTCTTATGACATGCACACTCGAGATCTGATATCTCAGGTCGGTGAACAACACTCAATGTAACATAATGGATGGATAAGTTTCTTAAGCTTTCCTACGTTCGTTCAACTTCGAAAGAAATGTTTCTGGCTCTTAGTTGCTTCGAATTGTTCTCTTGTTATTCTACTAAGTTCTCTATTCTCCTAGCCATGAAATCTCTTATTTTTTGCTTTTTCTGTTCTAGAGCTTCCTCTTCTTGTCTCCTTCATATCTGATCTTTCCCAACCCAAGTTTTTCCTAGAAAATTAGCAAATGGGGGGTTGTTCTCAACAAATTTAACGACCTCAAATTCTTCTTCTGTCGAAGTGCCATGAGCACTCATAACTATATGGGTAAGTATTCCACATAGACTTATCATCCTTCCTCTAAATAATCTTATTCCTCCCAATGAAGGAATCATAGAAGGCTTTCCCAAAATTTCCCAAGTTCTTTCTGTCATGATATTCACCCGTGTTTCCTCATCTAGAATACATTCTATGTCAAAGTCTCCTATTCTTGTTTCGATGCGCTCCTTCTCTTTTAAGATCTCCGATAAGTTGATATCTCTGTGATCGTTCAGGGTTTCTTTCATCTTCAATAATATAGCCTCTGATTCTTTCTGGTTCTTGGTCTCTTGGCCTTCCTCATGGTTTTCTTGTCTCATATTCATCTTTTCAACTTTAGCAATCATTCTAGGGCAACCCAAAACTTCATGTCCAATATCTTTACAACAAAGGAAAATAGGACCTCTACCAGGGCATTCCTTAGCAAGATGTCTCGGTCTTCTGCAACTATAGAAAATAGTTAATCCCCTCTTTCTTTTAAATGACCCCCAACCTTTCCTATACTACGAACTGGGATCATAGTAACTAACCTGCAAAAAATTATTTCTAGGATCCTGCATCCATTTGTTAGTCCAAACATTATTTCTATGCATAGGAATAACATATCTTTCATTATTTCTATCAAATCTATTCATATAAAATCTTCTTTCTTCTAGTTGTACCCTAGTTTTCAGACTAGGACCAAATCTATTAAACATACCTAGATCCATTCTTCCGAAATAAAAAATTTCACTTATCTTACCTTTATTAGAGCACAAAGCTTCAAGATCTTACCTCTTTTCTTCAAATCAGACTTCTCTTCTTAGCACATAGCTTCACAAGTCAAGTAGAACACTGTGCACTAGGGTAACATATCTATGCACAGAGCTTCCTCTTTTCTTCAATTTCCAACAATCACAGTTTCAGGTCCTGACAACAGAACCATTTGTTGGCATAGGAGTAGACCCAGGGTTCAATGCTTCAGTAACGCACCAACAAAATCCTAACTACCGGCCCTTTTAGCAACACCTGCAAAGAAGATGAAGTCTCACCCGAGGTAGAGGCAGGGGAGGTTGCAGAACTCAGATGTATGCAACCTAGCTAGGACATAGATCTGTGATTACAATACCTTAACAGAGCACTTATCAGTTAACCCTTATTTACATCATCCTAGTTACAGAGCAGCGCAATATTCAAAAAGATCTAACACATCCAACACTTAGCACATAGAAATAAATCAGATCTAGCATTCATTCAAATTACTAAGCACTAAGCTATTATATCAGATGAATATAACATATATCATTTCACTAAGCATACATCACATCAATAACATAAAAACTATAATGCACAAAGCAACCACAACGCATGATATACGTGGTTCACCCCCAGTGCGGGGCTACCTCCACCAACTCTTCTCTTCTTTATTGTCTTCTTTCAATGTTCTACAAGCACAGATCCACATGAACCGACACCGCATCGAACAAGAGATCTACGTGTACCTCGCCAGATCCTAGGTTTAAGCACAAAGCCTTCTTACAATCTGCACACAATCTTCCTACAGTCACTTGCACTTAGCTCTGCAAGTTCTTAACACAAAGTATGCATGAAGCATCCACAATTTTTCTCACTTAGCTCACCGTCCACATTACACACTTAGGTATCCTCTACTTACATCGTCTAGCTTTCTATTTATACATTACAATAGGGCCTAGACATGGGTAAACCCATGGGCCGACATCCCATACCCGTTACATAAACCCTAAACCTAAAAATGCCCTAAGAAGGGGCCGAGATCCCACGATATCCACTTCTCCTTGCACTCCGCCTTCGACCAACCTGTTGAATTCCCAAAATTGGTCAAACATGACCAAGGTTCTCCAAAACTTCATCAAGGGCCAACAATTTATGATTTATCTGCTAGATCCTTGGACACTATTTTGGACAACAATTTTCATCTACAAAAACATGGGAAGTCACGATATTCTTAAGAAGAGGGATACCTAAACCTTTTAATCAAGTGCAATATCAACTTTCTCTAGTACTAGTTCTATCCCATTTTGACACTCTGTGATCCCATCTCGTTGGAATAATTTTCTTCAATCCCATATTCACATCTTTTCCCATGCTATATTCCAATGAGGTTACTCATCACATCTTCAATAGATGACTCCCAATTACTGGCCACATTATTTATAAAAATTAAAAGGTAATTCATCCAACCTAGGTAGTTCCCCCTCAGAGGCTTGGAGATAATATTCCACTCAAATGCTACAACTTTTCCTGGGATGCTTTGTCTCACAAAATATTTTACCACTTTATTGCTACTATTGCATGTTGTAGAAGTGATAATCATCACTACTAAACTTGGGGTCAAAATACGAAAATGATATGATGTTGTTTTAATGTTTACACATTGAAACCAGTGATTTCAAGAAAATATTCCTTCTTTAATTTAATTAAACTTTTACATCATTTTGTAAATGTCCCTATATCGAAATCATCAATGATTACCATTGGTTTATATGCATTTTTGTATGTTCATATGTTGATGGGTTTTTTATATGCATCTCTCCAAAAAACATCATTTTGTCAATGTCCTTGGGGTCATTAAATCGATTCCTTAGAAAACACTACCAAAGATAAGGATTTGAAATTGGATCCCAGCTAAACATCATTATGTAAATGACATTGATTGGATTTTTTTTGACATCTATGCTACAAAATCAATGCCAAGATGTCAACATGTCAATGTTAAAGGGAATCATTTTACGATGCAATCCACATCCCAAAGTTCTTCAATTTTTCCTTATGAAAAACCCTACTGTTGATGTGGAAGAGTGTTTCCCGTGGTCCTGAGTTCAAGTTTGATAATGATGAAAATTCACGTGCATACTAGCCAAAGAAAAATCATGATTTGTTGCAATTCTTAAGCTATTATGACCATGAATTGTGACCATTGGCTTTCTTGAACTCATGAACACAATCAACACTATTTTATCCCATTGGTACAATCCATTTTGAAAGGGTAAAACACACAAATGTGAGATCATGAGGATTGCATAGAAAAACACACAGGAAAAGAAATATAAGTTATCTTGGGTGGTGAGAGAACTATTCATCACTATTTTTCTCTCTCTTTATTTAAATCAATTTTCGAGTGCATCAAAATCACTTAGGCTCATTTTGAGTCATTTATTATGTGCATCGAGTCAATACATATAGCATTTAATATCCAATAAAATATAATGTATATGTCAAGGAAAAATCTCAATGTATAGCAACAACAACATCATTACATCAAACACAAGGTGAGGTTTCAGTATCAACACTTCTACTACTAAAACCAATATACCAAATTCAATTCATATGTTCCTATATTCATAATATATAATTATGTATATCCATTCTAAATACATAACCATTGTACATTTAAAGACCATCAAACAATATCCATGCAAGAAGTTCTAGAAAACTCTGCTTTAGGCTAGCATCCTAGATCAATTGATGTTATTTTAAAGGATGATCTTATGTAAAAACATTTTTGTGCATTTTGTTCAAATACACAAATGTGTGTGTTTTTTCCAAATATATTGTATCCTTAAGGATACAATATGTCTATAAGTCTCCTAGACTCTAGTTCTTTGCAATCCAATTTTGAGAGACTTCTCCTTTTCATTTCCAAATAAAACGAAAAATCATTGCAAGATTAATTGAATAACATACATCTTTAACTATGTTATTAGGGTCTAGAAATTTTTAGGCATGATTTCTAGATCATAAGTGACCTATGTTTCCAAGTTTTTAGTTCCCACTCTATGCCTATTTATTCTTTCCCTTCTCAAGTGTTGCAAATATTTGATATAACCATGCTACTTTGAATACTTGGTTTCTTTTCCAAAAGATCATCACCCTAAACAAATCATAGGGATAATTTTTCCCACCCTTGCCACCATGGGTAGACAACACCTTAAACTAGGATTGGCTTATCTATGAATCCATATTATAAAAACTATATACATGCTAGGATGATACTAAGTTATATCAATAAAAATATCTAATTATAATTACAATAGAACAAATATGTATGATTGAGTAATTACTAATTGAGAATTCTTGGATCTTAATGACAATAAATACTTACAATTATTCTTAATTGAATCACACCATGGCAACAAAAATGATCTCATGGTAAGGGATTCATGCAATTTTGGGCCATAAGTAGCATCATTGCACATGATTAAAAAAAACAACAAAATTTCTCATTTTGTATTGAATCTATTTCTCATTTCAAAACTATCACCATCTACTATCAAATGAAGGAAGAATGGATTTTTTCCAAAATTTACTTACAATTCTATCTTAAAATTGGGAGAATACTTACAATTCTACCTTAAAATTGGGAGAATAAAGAATTTTTTAGTAGAAAGATTGCAATAATTACCATCATAATTTAAGGAGTGTGATGTCAAAATTATAAGAATGAGACCATATAAATAAACCATAAAATCTTAGAAATGGCAGTCAACATTCCAAAAACAATGCCTCTTCATTATTTCAATCTCCTTAGCATGAAAAAGGGAAGGATCATTTCACATACATTTGAACTATCACACTTGTGTAGAAAATACAATATATAATAATTAATGGTCGAAGAAAAAAAATTACAAGAGTTAATGCCAAACCAGAGGTTCATAACTCCAAGCTTGCTTTCCGATTTTAAGAATAAATTTACAAGAAATAAGAATTTGAGTTATTATGAGAGATGGCATATGGAAACCCAATTTATACATAGAAATATGTTGAGCTTAACATGATGATATGCATTCAAAGTGACTTCACTTATGGCTAGATTTGAAAAAAAAAATGAAATAGTGGTTGTGTTTTAGGACATGGTAGCATTTATTAATCAATGAGAGAAAATAGTAAGAAACATTGACAAAATTTGTGATGTACAAATCAACCATATTTTGACAAGTGTTATCATAGTATATGATATCCTTGGGTTTGTGGCTTATTTTTCATTGACCAAGTCAAGCATTTATTAATCAATGAGAGAAAATAGTAAGAACCATTGACAAAATTTGTGATGTACAAATCAACCACATTTTGACAAGTGTTATCATAATATATGATATCCTTGGGTTTGTGGCTTATTTTTCATTGACCAAGTCAAGCAAGGAACAACTATAGAATATAGGATCATTACATTCTACCTCATAGGTAAGCATGGTACTTATATGGAGTCCCTTAAAAAAAAACCTTTGCTTGTATATTATGCCAAATCATCACTTATTATCATAATCCAACCAAAATATTGATGCAATCTCATTCTAAAATCGGTAGTGTTGTTTTCAATTGTTTTCTCAAATATAAATTCCCTCGTTTCTAGGTTTTGTTGAACATTGTTTATAGATGTAATATACCATTTTGATCCCAGAATATGAATTTAAATGTAACGATGAAATGGATATAAGGTATACATACAATAATATAGTTGTACATTTGATTATAATATGAAACTCTATTAGATACAAATGAAGAGGAACTAAAAAGCGATGGGGTATTATGATTCCACAAGTGAGAGAAGTGAAAGGGGGTTTATAGAAGGCTTTAGAGGCTTGTGGGGGATCCTTAGCTATTGATATATCATAAAGTCCTTAAACATTGAATATGAAACCAAAATTAATTAACCTTTATTTTAGGTTAGTCTAAGCTTTGATGTTAGTTTTATTAAGAGAAATGTGTGCTTTTAAAGCCCACATGTGGTGGATTATCTACTGGAAAATATATTCTTCATAATTTATACATGCAAGGATGATTTTAGTATTATTGTGAAGTGGGGAAATTAGGTGAACATATGGCTACTCCAAGGAATTCAAATTATTTTTGTTGTTGTACAAACTATGGTACAAATGGAAGGATAAGGGAACAAGTTATTTGAAGGCACTTTGTAATCTACCTGCATGAAGGTTTATGTAGTTGAAATTGTTTTTAATTATGCGATCGATTATAGTGATATTGTAATAGATAATTATGAGGAATTACACCAATAGAATTTATGAAAACATATGGGTGACAAGGTTTATGGCTAAGATAAGGGGGAACTTGTCCTATAGTTGAAAATCCCTAGTCTCCCAACAAAGAAATTCCTTGGCTAGTATATGTTGGAGAACTCAATGGGAATTGGGATAGATTAAGGGACTATTGTATAGATAGTGGAATCCCATTCCTAGTGTGGTATAGGCTAGGAGGGGAAGAGTGCTAGTTGAATCGGGACAAGTGTGGATAAATTCTTACATGTGGGATTTTTCTGGGTTTTGGTTTGAGAGGGAGAACATAGAGTTATACCTTAAGAATTCACTCCTTATGGATTCATATCCTCAGCTTGGGGGTGGAATTATCATAGAAATATTAAGTATGACAATGATCTTCAGGCTGGGAGGAACGCCATTTGTTTGCAACCAGATGGAAGAATATTATCTTAGAGAAATATGAGTAAATTTTTTGTGTCATTAAATGATTTAATATAATGTTTTCTATTATATATCATTATGTTTCTATTCATCTACTATCTTATAATTATGAAGAATTCATTAATGTTTCTATTATGGGTTTATTAATCGTAGTTTTATAGATCTATTTTTATAGTTTTAATTTGCATAATTATGAATGGAGCATTGTAGGATTTAAATCGAATGTTTAAGGCCCTCATATATTTTTTCCCCCACTTATCAATGCTACAAATAGTTATAAGATCAATTTTGGTAGCAAAGAAAAAAAATTTAAATGGTGTTTTGAGGTACCCTATAGCCTGAATTGGGAATAAAGGTTAATGGATATGTGGCAATTGTGTATCAAAGAAAGGTTGCAATATTAGGGATTTATAGGATATGAAATTCATTTAAAAAGGGAGAAGTATAGTTTGGTGGTGAAGTGTTTGAAAAAAGGCCACATTGAGAATAATTTGGTGAAAATACAACTACCAACTATGTGTTTGACAAAATTCCCAACTTGATTATGGAGAAAAATTAAAATTATGGATGGAATTTGATTATGACATAAATTTGGATTTCTAATAATATGGTTGTAATTCTATTTGAAGAGTATGATACATATAACATTAAATATAGAGTGGTATCGAATGCCTAAATGAATAGAGGCATGTGAATGTGTCTATTAATTTTTTTTGGTGGCCAATTGATTTTAGTTGTAGAGCTTGAATGAACTCTAAGGGCTATTAGAGTATTTCAAAAGTTGATGTTTTAAATTTCCCCGATGGCTTTAAAAGTCTTTTGAAATATGGATTTGAAGTATTTCAAAGGTTCAAAGTTGTGAACGTTTCTGAAGGGTTTGAAGCATTTCAAAATTTCTAAGTTTTTTACGGCTTCATAGGCCATAAATAAGTTCAAAGAATCCAAAATTTTCAAGGCTTCATAGGCCATGGACAATTTTGAATGAACCAAATTTTTGAACGTTTCGTTGGCTGCGAAGAATTTAAAAAGATCAATTTTGGGGAAAACTTTGTTGGTCCCAGAGAATTTTAAAAAGATTGGTTTTGGGGGAAGCTCTACTAGACACAAATAATTTAAAAAAAAATATTTTTGGGGAAATTTCATTGGCAATGGAGAAGTTAAAGGGATCGATTTTTGGAGAATCTTTATTGGCCTTAGTTGTGATCTTGTGCAACCTTGACTTATTTATTTGTTGGTATACACCAGATTCTAAGTTTACTTCCCTAGTTAGAAGAGGGAGCTTTGGTTAATTTTCATGCTTGAAGATTTGACATATTTCACCCTATTTGTAAGTGGTTCCCATGTCCATAATTCATAAGGAATATCCATACATGGGTCCATAGGCACCCACCTCTATTTCAAGTTCTACCATCTCCTCCCTATTTAGGCTTAATTCGATCACTATTTCATTTTTTTCTTTGTCTCATTAATTTCATATATATATCTTATGACTCATCCATTTCAACAATATAGAACATTAGTGGATTTAGAAACAAAATTAAAACAAAATTCTCATTTTGGTGAAATATTACTCTTTTAAAACAAAGATAGAGGAAATATGACTTCTGAATAAGTGGTTTTAGGACCAATATCTTTTGGCATTGGAAAATATAGTGGAACCCCAAATGTCTCTATGACAAATTCCACTTCAAATTTGTTTGCTAAGCTTGTAAATTGAAAAATCAACCATTGTAAATTTGAATGTAGCAATAAATGGTGGGAAAAACTCCACATTGAGAAAGAGAAAAGGATTTGAGAAATCAGGTCCCATTAAATTTTAGGTTACCTCTGATCATGCGAGTTAATGTATTTTTAGGTTATGCCCCATTGGTCAAATTTTATATTCAATTTGCTAGGTTTTCATGCCTATGGATACCATGAAATGACCTAAAACTCAGAAGGTGAATTTACCATGGATCACTAGTTTATAACATTATTGTGACTTTCTTGGCTTTGAGAAAGGAAAAGTGAAGACCATAGAATCTTAGGAATGAAAATTTTCAAGTTTTCCCAATTTGTCCATTGTGTTCTGAGCGATCATTTTTTTGATAATTTTTCTAATGGCAGACCCCACACTAAATAATTAACTTTTAGGGAAAAATTCTTAAAAAACTGGAAAAAACACATGGTTGGTTGGGATGAAAGAGTTTCTCCTCTTGTAGTGGTTTGGAACTAAGGCCCTAGATTTAATTAAAAATAAATCCTTGTGATATCCTTTTTCCATTATGTCTGGTTGATATTGTCAATATTTCATGGAAACCTACACATGACACCTAGCTAAAGCATACACAAACAAAGCTTATCAAGAAAAGGAAGAGAGATACAATATGAAGAATGAGAATCAATGTAGATTATGATTTGTTCAATGAGTGATTTCCTATATGATTCACTCATATAGGAAATGACATCCTATCTTAGGAATGCATGCATAATAATGATGATCTAAAATTAGAAAGTCTAAAATAGAACTAGTCAGTTAACTCCCACTAAACTAGTGTGTCAAAAATATAAATTTCTCTAACACCCCCCCTGAACATCACTATGGAGTAAAAAATGAGTCCCGACTACTAGAACATATTAGGTACCCATGTACAGTGAAACTAATGAAAACTGAATAAAAATGAGGAAAGAGGGAAAACCACATGGAAACAAAACCCCCCCCGAAAAGACAATGCATCAAAAGAAGAAAAGGTAGTTGATAGGAAGTTGTGTTCTTCACTACAAGAAAATCCCGCAAAGTATGAAACTTATGCTCACTGAAAGTCTTCTTGAAGATATAGAAATATTTGTGGATCTGATGAAGTCCTTTGGCAACCTGTCTAGCCTTGTACCTCTTGATCCTGTGGACGAATCTGCACCTGAAAATGTTCCTTTCCGGTGGAAGTGGAACCAGATGCCAAGTCTGATTCTTTAGGAGTGAGTCATACTCCTTTTGCATGCCTTCTTCCCATAGTGGATTTCTGACAACCTCACTATAGGTATGTGGATCAGAATATTGAACCATATAGCAATGCATGGGCATCACTTTTTCAAAATATGAAAGTACATGAGAAGGCTCATCATGATGAGATCGAGTCCTCCTCGAATCCAATGGATTCCCTACAAGGATACCTACTTCATGAAGTGTGAACTGTGACTTATTGGGCATCTGATGAAGCTTCAGCACTGTCTTCTTATCTGGTTGTACTACCTTCTTATTTCAATGTACATAATCTGAGTGTATGGAATCATATTTGATGTTTGAAATTGATGGAAGCACAAGAGTATGTGCATGTTGCACTGGAGGTGCAGTCAAAGTACTCTCCTTATGTGTAAGTAGAAAAGAGGATCCATCATCAGAAAACTTAGTGAATTTATAAAACCTTGACTTGTGATCCACCTCACCAATTGCAATGATGGAATTGTCATGCATGCCAATTACTGAAAATGAATCTAATGTAAATTCAACCTTTTTACCTTTCTGAGTGATCTGATAAACCGAGATAAGATTCATAGAAAGATTTGGAACATGTAAAACATTCTCAAGACTGTCATTATGGAGTTACACTCTCCCTTCTCCTTCTACTGCTACTGGAGTATCATACCCCATGAAAATAGGGGGTCTTGAGCATGGACTCAAAGAAGATAAAACTTCCTCTTTTGCTTCCATATGATGGGATGCACCATAGTCTATAATTCATGAATCACATGAGGAATTAATTGCAACAAGAGCATGATGATTACCTTTCTTAGGAGCATGATCTTCTTCCTTCTACTTTTTGACTCCCTCTGGAATGAAGTTTCCAAGGTTGTTTTGTTGAAGTGTTTGTGCCATAAGATCGATCTATTTATTCATGCATGTGGATTCTTCATCATTCAATTTATTTCAGTAAGTGCACTTTTTTCCCTTCTTCTTCTTCTTGGAATCTGAAGAGTCTTTGGAACTTGAAGAATCGTTAAAGGGTTTGGAATATCCCTCCTTCTCATTTTGTTTCTCCTTCTTGTTCTATTTGGATAATCCTTTTCCATCATGCATGGTGAGTGCATGTGCTTTGGGATCCTTGATTAGGCCCATCTTAATGAGTTTTGTCTACTCTTGTGTGAGAGACTCAATGAACTGAGCCATCACATGCATTTTCCCGTTTGTTCCCAAAAGACATCTTCCAGAATGGAAATTAGAGACATATACAATGTATTCTGGTCCTAGCTTGGCCAAAATTATTAGAATAAGTTGTTTCTCTTGTGTAGACTTTTCAATACCACATTCACCCAAGATCAATATCAAAGATTTAAATTTAGTAAATAAATCATGTATATTATCAAAAAATTTAGGGTCTAAGGTATTCAACTCTACCTCAAGCATATGACCTCACATCTCATCTTGCTTTCCAAAGAGTCCTTCCAAGGTGTTCCAGATCTCGTTTGGAGTCTTTCATGAGGCAACATGAAACCATAAATCAGTGGATATTAACTCAATAAGTAGTCATGTGGCCTCATCCTTATGGTTCACCCATCTGGTCTTCTCAAGCGTTGATGTAGGTTATGTTTATGTCACCATCATTAAATTATACAATCCTTTTATTTTGAGTTGGAATGCGGCCTTCGGATTCCATTCAAACTAGTTGTATGGTGTGAGTATTATCACCAGAATTCATTGAATAAGTTGCATCGTCTCCATCCATGCTATTGATTCCGAGAAGATCATGAAAACCCAGATCATGGATTCCGAGATATGACTCACGGTTCTATGACAACTATAGATATGATAAAACAACTATATCTCCTAAACTACAATGTGGGTTTTGGAGATTTTTGGTGAGCACGAGAATCCCTAAGTTATACATCTTTGTTCACAATTTCAACCCGACCCAGATCATGGATTTTGAGATATGTCTATTTTACTGCAGAAAAACAATTTTCTAAAGGGTAGACTGAATCGTCACACCCTAAAGAAGGATACAGTGCGACTATGTTGAATCATCACACCCTAGAGAAGGATAAAGTGTGAATATTGTGAAAAATTGAATCTTCGCACCTTGGGTGAAGAATACAGTGCGATGATGTCGCACCTTGACTGTGTATAGGCTGCAACGATTCATAAATAAAAAAAAAATCTTAAGTGTGAGTGTGACCGTCACACCCTTCGATAGGGATAGGCTGCGACGATTCCAATTGTCGCACCTTTCGATAGGGATAGTCTGCGACGATGGAGGAAACTAGGTTTACTCATTAATTAAATCCTCTCTCTCTCTTCTTTGGATTGTCAGGGTTTCTCCAAGCAACTCGACTCTGATACCATGTCAATGTTTCATGGAAACCTGCACATGAGACCTAGCTAAAGAATACACAAACAAAGCTTATCAAGAAAAGGAAGAGAGATACAATATGAAGAATTAAAATCAATGTATATTATGATATGTTCAATGAGTGAGTGATATTCACTCATATAGGCAATGACATCTTATCTTGGGAATGCATGCATAATAGTGATGATCTAAAATTAGAAAGTCTAAAATAGAACTAGTCAGTTAACTCCCACTAAACTAGTGTGCCAAAAATAGAAATTTCTCCAACAGATATGAGTTTTTTGGTGGATCTATAAGGGTTTTGTTTATTTTACTTTATTATTATATTTTTCTTTAGTCGTATTATAGAGTGTGCATTCTGGTGTGGACATGCCATCCTTTACTAGTTGGGTGGAAATTTTGTTTTCCCGGAAGGTTAATGATTATTAAAAGAATTAAAAAGAAACATGCACTTGAGTGGAGCATTTCTTATCGAGTACAATGGAAAACTAGAAATAGGGAAGAGAGTGTTCAAATAATGAAACATTACCTCTTTGATTACTCCAGATAACAAGGGAATATTGATGCCACTTGATCTCAATCACTTGTTATCACACTCCAATGATATTAGCAAAGTGTAAAGTGAGAATTAAAAATATGTGTGGTTCATGTTATAAGATGATGAACCATTTCTTTTATCCTTTTACCATTTTAAAACAAGTCAAATGAAGAATGGAACACTTTTGTGACTTGAGAAATCATTAGGGAAATTTTGAGGTAAAAAATGGACCTCAAAACAAAAATATTTACTATCAAAATAAACTTTAAAAGAACCAATAGGATTCAAGATGATGATGTCAACCATAACGGTAAATATTTTTGGAGGGAAAACAAGAAAACTATTTTTTTAATTGTATTTATGGCTTATCGCCTTGTAGGTTTACTTAAATTTCAAGTGTAGAAACTCTTTGGATGTAGAAACAAATTCCACATCTAACGAGTACCCACTATGCATACTTATGATAGGACCACAATTATATAAAGTGGAAATACATGGAAAAAAGTGTGTTTCTTGCATCTTTGTTCTTAGAATTATGTGACTAACATTATGGTGAGATAAATATTTTGGATCCATCACACAAAATTTATTGTATGAACTTTTTAGAATGGACAACCATGGTCCATCCATAGTTGTCCCATTCGAAACATCGATACAATAAGTCTTATGCAATGGATCCAGAAGATCTCTCTCACCATAGTGTTTCTTGTATTTCCACTGATCTCATTGTGGGTCTATCAAAAGTATGGAGAGTGGGTACTCATTGGATGCATAATTTAATTATGCATCCAACAAGTTCCTACACTTGAAATTTGAGTAAACCTATAAGGAGATAAGTTGAAAATAAAATTAAAAAAAGTAGTTATGTTTCTTTCCCTTTGAAAATTTATAACTCTCATTTTATTATTTTAACTATTGTTTTATTATTTTCCTTATGAGGACCATTTTAGACCTCAAATTTACCCTAATGTTTGTCCAATCACAACTTATTTCACTCTGAGAAACTTTCTCTTTGTGAGATATGTCGTGTCACAAGTATATTTTTTTTATTTATCTTAGCGATGGTATTGTTGTGTTGCAAATTCAAAGTTTTTCAAGTCATGACATGTCGTAACCTTTTTTATATATACATCAAACATGTTTTGTAACTCTACAATACAGTGGTGTGACACAACTTTCAAAACTATGGAAGTCGTGACACACTGTAGTTCAAAAGTTTTGAAAACTGTGATACACCACAAACTCCAAACTTTTTGAAGCCACAACACATCACAATGTTAAACCTTTGGAAGTTGTGACAAGTCATAACATCAAAAAAATTTCAAATCTGTACCGCATCATAACTTCGAAGTTTTAGACGTTGTGATACATCGCTGACATGAAACCTTTTGAATATGTGAAATTTAATATTTTCTTTCCGAAGTAAAACTACATCAAAACATTCTATTTTTTGTATTTTGTGATGTATCATGAGGAAATATATTTTTACTGCAATGTATCATGAGTAATAATTTTTTTTCTAGTTTTGATACAATACAATTTTGAGTTTTTTTAGAGCTACAATACTTCATACTTAAAAAATTTCTCTAGATTAAAGTTAGTGAAAAGAAAAGCAGTCCAAGATAGGTTCACTTAGGTTCTTTTATTCTTGTTAGGCTTGGTGCTTCTCTTTTTCCAATAAGTGTCCATAGCCCTAATGGAGTCACCTTGGTCTCACAAGCCTTGCTTCATTATTAGTGAGCATCCATATCCCCAACAAAGATAATTTCATGTACCACACGCTCTGAAATTCCTTTCCCAAGCCTTTACCTTTTGATTTTATTTTGAGAGAGAGGTGGATGGGGGGTATCGGTAAACCTTTAAAGGAATGTAGGATGATACCTGTAATATGAGAACTAGTTTTATATATGCTTGAATGATAATAATCATCTTACTTGTATGTATAAATCTAGATATCGTATCAAATTTTAAGTAAAACATTAGTCATTATTATGAAAATGAGTGGGGACTTGGAGGTGACTAGTAAGCTACTCAAAACTTGAGCTTTGAGTTTTTCATATCCATCCATTACCTAAGTTATGTTCTAACATCGAGCTAATAGCTCAAATGTAATGTACACATCTCTACGTACCCCAAGAATTTAATTCTTGAACCCTTTGAATCACTCAGATACCAATATTAAATGAATAAAAGAAGCATGCATCATAACAATAGGCTCATGCAATGATCAAGAAAAAATTTACAATTACATGCTAATGCAAGATGCAACATTACACTGAAAATAAACATGGTATTAACATAGCATAAGGATATTGAGAATAACATAATAAAATAGAATAATTATCTTTAAGCGATACTTACACTAATTGGCTGTAGATGTTGGACATTCCACCAAACCTTAGGCTCATTGTTTCCTATTCTCTCTCTACAATAGAGCCACCCATGAGATGAGGCTATGAATACACAAGGATAGGTTCCTAGGCCAACTCTAAAAACACACTATCCTAGATATAAATCTCTCATAATATGATCAATCACACAACAATCCCAGCTTAACAACTCTCGTTCCCCCTCATCCTGCACAACCTAAAAAATGAATCCCCTTCTCTACAATGTAGTCCCCTAGGTTATTCCACTTCTTTCCAAAACTCCAGTATGAACTAGCCAGGAAATATCAATTACATAAGCTATAGCGATTCTTAGTTGTGGACATTGTTTCCTTAAATGCCATCATTCTCATGCACACAAGCATAATTTCTCATTTCTGGTATAACTAGTAATCTCTTATAGCCAACTAGAATATGATCTCTAAGTCCCAAATCCTCCTTCCATGCAAAACTCAAGAACATGAATGAATGAATAAGACCCTCAACAATCAAATGTATGGTTAATATATGCATGTTCACGATGCACCAAAGGGATTTCCCCAAGAATCCCTTGTAGCCACTTTCCCAACTAACCCAAAGTCTAGGAAATAAATAATATATAATTCAAGTTAGGCCCTTTAATCCCCTCTCTTGTGTAATAATACCCCCCTATGACTCTATCCTTGTTTGTCTGTAATGATTGATGCATTTGTATTATTATAATTCAATATATTACATTGTTAGGCTCTTTTTCCTTTCATCATATACAAACATACATTGTTAATATGGGGTATTACATTCCCCTCCCCCTTATTTTTGCACTATCTTTAGTGTGTTGCGTATGTGTTATATTATTTGCATGAGTAGTAGTGTCTGAGTGTTGCACCGAGTTCATAGGGGGGTTTGAGGGGGGGTGCAGGGGCAGCGCCCCCGAGAATTTTTTTACCTTGAAAAATGTGTCACATATTTAGGTGGTTTTTCGGCACATGGTTTATTTTCCGATGGTTTTCTATTTCTGATTAAGGAATTAGGGTTGTTGACTAATCTAGGTCATTGGGTTAGGGTTTTGGATGCCGCTAGATCCTATATGTATATTGTATTGTAAACAATGTATCACTATGAATGAATATAGAATATGTTGGTTTTCTCGGTTTGGGTTTCCCGGGGAAAAATCTCCATGTAATGTTTGTATTTGCCATTGTATCTTTTATGTTCTTTTACTGAAAATTTGTTTGCAGTAAATATTGTACGAGGTTAAAATCTACATAGTGTACATCACCATGTAGGTGTACATATATACAAAATTTACATCAAAAATAGAAAATAACTATATGTATGCTTCCTGCATTACATATTCCATCTCCCATGTCATGTTTTCAGGGGTATAACATGTCCATTGAACATTTACCTTCACTATGGATTTGTTCCATAGCATCAATATAAGGTACCATATGTAATATAATATGTAGAAACATGAATATTCAATATATATCAATGGAACAACGAAATATGATAAGAGCAACACCAAAAATAATACCTTTATTCAAAGAAAACAATGTTATCTTGCCTCTTTGAGGGGGAAACCTCCAACAGAGAAGAGATCTATTAAAATAATTCTCAAGATAATCTTTCTCATGCCTCCTGCTCTTATTTATACTAATTCTATCTTCTAAAGAACATTCTAGAGGAAGATCTTTCTAGAAGCGAAATATTCTATTAGGTCTTCTTACATTGATTGACTCATGTTTATTAAATAGGCCTTACTAACTAATGTCGACCTTTATTACACGGAAAATATATTTAGGACTTAATAACTAATGTCGACCTTTATTACATGGAAAACATATTATTCTATCTATGTGAGGTGTTAGGTCCCTAACATTCCCTCCCCCTTGAAAAAGATCCTTGTCGTAAAGGCTTAAGATGAGGAAATTGTTGTAGACTGGTAGTTGCTTCCTAAGTGGAAACTTCTGGTGGAGTATCCTTCCAGTGAACCGAAAATTCCCTGATGGTGTGTTGATGAAGAAACCATTCTCTATGGTCCAATACATCTTGTGGCTACAACAAAATGGAACCTTCTTCATACAACTCTGGTAGGATGGTCTGGGTGTGGCATTTGGTGCCAATCACTTTCTTCAGGCATGAGACATGAAAAAGATGATGTATCTTGGACTGAATGGGAAAATATAATTGGTAGGCCACTGGCCCCTTGTGTTTGATAATAGTATAAGGACCATAAATTTTTTGTGCAAGTTTCTGACACGACTAGTCTTTGAGCGAATTCTGCTTGTATGGTTGCAGGCGGAGAAATACATGATCCCCTTCAACAAATTGACATTTAGAATGATCCTGATCTTCCTGCCGCTTCATGTGATTTTGAGCCATAACCAACTTATCTTTGAGAGTACGTATAACGTTCATCCAAATGGTAAGATTACAGTCAACCTCCTGAACCTTGGAGACATCAGACATGTATGGGAGAACCGATGGTGCCTTCTATCCATAGACTGCTTCAAAAGGAGTCATGAGAGTGGTAGTATGACAAGATGTGTTGTACCACCATTCATCTAGGGGTAGCCACTAAAACCATTGATGTTTTCTGTTAGACACAAAACACCTCAAATATGTTTCCAAACACTTGTTGACCACTTCTATTTGGCCATCATTCTAGGGATGATAAGTTGTGCTGAGATGAAATTGAGTTCCCTGGAGCCTGAATAGTTCTTTCTAGAAATTGTTGGTAAAAGTGGGATCATGGTCAGAAAAAATAGAATGAGGCATTCCATGGATTTTGAGGATATTATCCATAAAATTTTGAGCCACTATGGATTTTGTGATTGGGTGTTGAAGAGCATAGAAATGAGCATACTTGGAAAGATGATCCACTACCACCATGACGACTAACATATTGTCTTATTTGGGTAAGAAAAAAATGAGATCCATGGAAATATTCATCCAAATAGTAGGTGGAAGAGAAAGTGGTTGGAGTGTACCAGGAGGTTGACCATATCCCCCTTATTGCATTGACATGTATCACATTCAGACACAAAGGAATGGATGTCTTGTTTCATACCATCCCAGAAGAAAGATCGTTTTACCTGTTCATAAGTTTTGGTAAAACCTAAATGGCTCGTTGTAGGTGAAGCGTGAAACTCAGAGAGAACCTTGGGTTTAAGGCCCAACTATTTGCTTAAATACAAGATACCTTTATAGTGAAACGCTTCATTTTCCCAAGAGTACCCTGGAGAAACTTATGGATCTTGTTGAATTTTTTGGATTAGGTTGTAAATTTTGGGGTCTTGAATCCATTCCTGTCAAAAAACCTATAGAAAATATGCTACAATGAATGAGAGGGAAAACATGGACCCTTCATCTTCATATTTACTGGAAAGAGCATCATCCGCCACATTTTCTTTGACCTTCTTGTAAACAATATCATAATCACATCCAAACAACCTTGTCACCCATTTTTGTTTCTCTGGGGATGAAATTTATTGTTCGAGGAAGTACTTGAGGCTTTGATGATATGTTTTAATTTGAAAGTATTTTCCTAATAGATAAGGGCGCCAGAGATCCACTGCATGAAAAATAGCCAACATTTAATTTTCATAAATTGATTGGTACAAATGTCGGTTCGACAACTGTTTGTTGATGAAATCCAAAGGTCATCCATATGTCATGAGGGCTTCCCTGATTACTCTCCTATATGCATCAAATTATAGAATAAAGGTCTTGGTGAAGTCAGGTAGGGCTAGTACAGGAGTAGTGCACATAGATTCTTTCAAGGCATGGAAGGATTGGTCAGTTGTTGGAGTTCAACTGAAATCATTATTTTTAAGGATATTTGTGAGAGGATCCATAATTTTGGAATAATTTTGAACAAACTTGCAATAATATCACGTTAAACCCAAGAAACCATGCATAATTTTAATATTTTTAGGGTGAGGTCAATTCTGCATAGCTTCAATTTTCTTGGGATCCACCCCTACACCATTCTTTCCGACAATATGACCCAGGTACTCAAGTTGAGAGGTGCCAAAAGAACATTTAGATTGTTTGATGAAAATTTGGTGCTTGGAGAGGAGATGGGGAACTTTATCTACATGGGTGAGATGGGCTAGACAAGTTTTACTATAGATGAGAATATCATCAAAGAAAACTAACACAAAGTGATAGAGGAAAGGACAAAAGACATGATTCATGAGACTTTGAAAAGTGGAGGGGGGATTACAAAGACCGAAGGGAATGACCAAGAAATCATATTGGCCTTCATGAGTGCGAAATGAAGTCTTGGGGATGTCTTCCTGTTTCATACATATCTAGTGGTACCCAAACATAGGTCAAGTTTGGTAAATTATTGAGCCCCATTGAGTTCATCCAGAAGGTCATATATGATAGGAACTGGAAATTTTTCCAAGGAAATGAAAATCAGTACACATGCACCAAGTTCCTTCCTTCTTGAGGAACATGATAATAGGGGAAGAATAGGGGATGGCACTGGGACAAATAACACCCACTTCTAATAATTCTTGGACAATTTTCTCAATTTCATTTTTTTGAGCAAAGGGATGACAATAAGGGAGAATATTGGGAGGAATACTGTACGGGATTAAAGGAATGGAATGGTAACAGTCTCTGTGAGAGGGGGGAAGGCCCTAGGCAGTTTGTAAATTAGTGGGATGATGAGAAAGTATTTCTTCAAGGTCAGGGTGTACTAGGGGTGTCTCAACTGCTTGAATGATCTCTGGAGACCCTGTTGTAATTCCTTGGACTTTATATTGTTTTCGTACATGTTGGAATTGCATGGTTAATTCCTTAAAATCCATGGTGATGGGGCCAAGAGTGTGTAACCATTCAACACCAAGCACAATTTCACAACCACCCATGTCAATAGAAAACATGTGAGATTTCAGGTTATACAGACCAATTTGTAGGCGCACATTTTCACAATGCCCCCCACATTTCATGGAACCACCATTGGAAATCATGATTTGAAAATTGTTGACAACATGAATATAGAAATTGACTTATTGAGCAAGGTGAAGATGAATTAAATTATGATTTCTACCACTGTTAACTAGAATGATAAATTTCCCATTCTTAATGTAACCAAACAATTTGAGGGTTTCAAGAGAAGAAAAACTAGTGATATCATTTAGTGAAATCATTGGTTCCACTTCAGGATGATCTGAGGGCAGTGTAGGATCATCTATTTTGGGTAGCTTTGCTTCAGGTGAAGCCTCAACCTCTTCATCAGAAACATCCTCTGAAATGACCATAAAATTTTTATGTTCTTTACACTTGTGGCCGAGAAAGTATTTATCATCACAATTGTAGAAAAGACCGTTGATTTGGTGTTCATCCATTTCTTCCCATGTTAACTTGTGTACCTTGAGAGGAGGGGTCTGTGGAGTAGGGGTGTTGGGTTTTGTGCGAGAAAAAAAAGTGGGTTTTCTGCTCTGGGCCAAGATGACCTATTGTGCCTCCTTGGAACATTTATTTTCTTCTAACCAAGTATGGGGGCGATCCATGATGGCCTGGGCTCAGATTTCATCCTTGAGGCTGTTGATAAATATTTACCAGAAGAAGGAATATGTCATGCCCTCCATTCAAAAAGATAAGTTCTCAAAGGAAGCAATACAATATTCCACTGTGATAGACTATTTCAACTTGGTCAGACATCCTAAATGATGGGTGTCTATGTCAAATAATTCATACAACTCAGAAACAAACTGTGTCCAAGAAAGATACCCTTGGCATGAATTTAGGCACCATTTCCACCATTTCCATTGTTCTGGATCTAAATAGAGAATTTTGTAATGAAGCTTGGTCAACACATCTGTAATGCCATGGAGAGAGAAATAGTGTTCCATCTGAGTAACCTAGTCTTGTGGATATTATCCATAAAATTTGTTAACCTCAACTCGGGGAAGATGGGGGTCATGAGGTAGGGATTTGGAATGAGAGTGTAGAGGTTGGTTGGAGTCAAAAAATTATGTATATAGAGGTGGATCAAAGCCAGAAGGGCCCTGAAATTTATTCATGGATTGTTGGAGAGTGGAATTGACTTCAACAATTTGGTTATTGAGATATTCTTGGATGTGGTCCATTTAGGCATGAATGAAATGAATATCATTATGCACTTTGTCTTGAAGGGAAGTAAGGTCATTGTTCAGTTTCTGATTGGTTTCTTCTTAGAGAGTGGGAGACATGAGGGAAAGAGGGGTGGGTCCACAAACAAAAAAGAAGATAAGTGATATATATCACTATGATCAGTGAAACGAGAGGAAGCCGATGGGATCAGTTGGAAATAAGGGTGTCGGGAAGGGTATGAGTCAATGAGGTCGAAAAAATATTAAGAATGATATGTTTCACAACGGTGAGGGTGAAAAGGTGAATCCAATGAGATAGGTCTCAAATAAGGGTGTAGGTAGGACCTAGACTCTTTCTTTTTATTTTTATTTTCTTGCGGTGTTATACTCTAATCTGAATAATATTGTAGTGTCGAAATGCCCAAATTATTAACAGGAAAAAAATGTGTAGTAATTTTGCAACTAGAATGCAAGAGGCAAGGTTGCATGGAAATATATATTGTTTGCTCCATTCATTTTCTATTTCCATCTCAAGGTTTAGGGTTTTCAGGGTTCCTACAGACAAGGGATGGCCCTATGCTATAGCTCTCTGATATACGTGTGGGGATCAAACTGTAAGTTTTAAACCTGTGAAGTAAAGCAATGCATATAGATTCTTAAGCAAAACAAAAATTAATCAATGGCTCATGCACATAGTACATAGAGATTTATACCGAAAACCCTCTACTGGTGAAAACCTTTCAACTATTCATAATATTAATTTCACCATTCACCATACAATATATACAATGTTTTTAGGTAATCCGTAGATACCAAAACCCTTAACCCTATCGGCCCCGGGCTACCGCCTGGTGCCAAACGTTGCACATAACTAGGGGGTCCATACTTGGGCCCCTCTAGGACCCCCCTAGGAAGCGCCCGACGCACACAACACAAAGACCACTACTAGAGGGATCGTCAGACGCAATTGTCGAATCTGACGTGCCCACACACACACACACATGCAAATAATAAAAAATATACCCAACATTCTCCCACTTATTGTTTTCTTTGCATCCAAGGGCCCACGGGATTAAATAGTCAACAATCCAGGGTAGCAATGCCCATTGCTACTCTACACCAGGATAAATTTTCTGTGCTCACAGAATTTGTCAATGAATCTGCAACATTCTTCAAAGTGTCAACCTTTTCCAACAACACCTTCTTTTCTTCAACCATGTCTCTCACAAAGTGATACTAAACATCAATATGCTTTGTCTTGGAATGATAAGATGGGTTCTTTTCCAGGAAGATTTCACTCTGACTGTCACAATCTAATCTCACTGCTTGTTGTACCAACCCAATACCTAAACACAATCTCTATAACCATACTACTTCCTTGCTTGCATGAGTAGCTGCCATGTATTCAACTTCTGTAGTTGAGAGTACCACTACAACTTGTCTTTTGCTCATCCAACTGATTTCTCCTCCAAATAGTTTAAACACATACCCACTTGTAGATCTTCTGTGATCCAGGTCTCCAGCCTAGTCCGCATCAACAAAACTGTTGAAATAATGTAACTGCAAAGCGTATTCTTATTATTATTTGATATATTATTCATTGGATCAATCCCCATTGTGGATTGATCATGTTGGCTATTGTAAAAGGACCAAATCCCCTTTTGCGGATTGGTCATAATGTAAATGTAATAGGCAGAAATAGAAGTCGGCCCTAGAATATATCAAAGAGGCCCTGGAATATAATAAAGGTGGTTATAACCACCTAGGAGAAGAAGTTGGCCCTGCCAGTGAAAGGACACTCCCACACGTGCCATTCTTGTATAAATAAGGAGGCTACCACCCCACTTAGACACACACTCACTTGTTCATTGAGAGACAAGTTTCAGAGCTGCAGTTGGAGAAGAGAGAGAGAGAGAGAGAGAGAGAGGCACATCTTTGGGAGAGGAATTTATATACTTGCTTGAGTCATCTCTTGGAATTGTATTGGGTATCTATATTAAGGAATTTTTGTTGGGTTTTCTGCCCCATGAGGGTTTCCCAGGATAAATGATGTGTCTCTTGTGATTGTGTATTTCTCAGTGATCTTAGCTTATGCTGTCGTTATTCATTGAAATGCAAAGAACTATAATAATGGCTTAAACATTAACATGGAATCAGAGGCAAGCTGAAGAGAGCATCTTTCACAAGAGAAAAGTGAAAAACGTCACTGTTGACGTACATGCAAATTAGGGTTTTTTGTTGGAGAGGTATTTCAACCCTAAAACCATCTAGAAAAGTGCGCCCTCCCCCAAGGATCATTTTGGCACCTTCAATGCACCTTTTCAGTGGCTAGATCTCTCGGAAAGTGAAACCCTAGTTTCACAAAGTACCAAAAGTACCAGAAAACCAGAGTACCAGAAGTACCAGAGTACCAGAGGTACTAGAAAACTAGAAGCACCAGTCTAGAAATCTATAGATCAAGTTTGGAGGGGTAAAAGTTGGATTTTCTCAGATCCAAGCACATCGGGATACTCGCCTTAGTAAAGCACACCTCTTGGTAAGTTCATAATTTGATTTTGAACATTTTCATTTTTGGACATTTTCCCAGCTTCAAGTAAAAGATGTCTGCAAGAGTTAAGCTTGTTGACAAGCTAGAAGGTGTGGAAAACTTACATGCTTGGAAGTATAGGATTGGTATCACTATTGAATAGAATTACCTAGCAAGATTTGTCAAAGAAGAAGTGTTGGAGCCCGCTGATGCTGCAGAAAAAGAAAATCACCAAAAGGTCACAATCAGGGCCAAAAGAATCATTGCAGATTCAATCAAAGACCACCTGATTCCCTATGTTTCATCAAAGAAGACTTTGGAAGAAATGTTTGATGCCCTAAACATACTATATGAAGGAAAGGACATAAATCAGAAGATGAATCTTAGAACTCAGCTCAAGAATACAAGAATGCAGAAAGGAGAATCAATCCAAGAATACTTCTCCAGAATATCCCAATTCAAAGAACAACTAGAAGCAATTGGAGATACTATATATGAAGAAGAACTTATAATGACGACCCTAAATGGTCTCACAAGACCTTGGGATGCATTCATCCAAACGATTTGTGCCAGAAAAGAGAAACTGAAGTTTGACAGTCTATGGGAAGAATGCATCCAAGAAGAAACAAGAGTATCTAACCGAGAGGCTTTACTAGCAAGAGACAAAGATCAAGCCCTAACTACTCACACTAAAGGAGGAAGAAATAAGTCTTACTTCCAGAAAGAGACTTACAAAGAGTCTCAACCCAAAAACAAATTCAATCATAAAGAATCTCATCCAAGTAGATTTTAGAAGAAATGACAATGAAAGGAAAGAGATTACTCATCTGTACAATGCTACCATTGTGACAAGATGGGACACATTGCAAAATTTTGTCTAGCTAGATGAGAAGAATACAAGAGGAAACAAAAGAGGCACCATGCCCATGCATTTGAAGATGAAGAGCCACCTGCAAAGATGTTAAGAGAACAAATTAAAGAACATGTCTTAATATTTCCCCTCTCAGGATCGGTAACACCTGGAGAGGACACTTGGCTCATTGATAGTGGTTCCTCCAAGAACATGGAAGGACAAAGAGATATTCTCTCTTACATTTCATAAAAGAAGTTTTGTCAGAAAGTGAGACTTGGAGATGATTATCAATATCCCATCAAGGGAGTGGGAGAATCAAACTACAAGCTTAATTCAAGAAATGCAATGAAGATGATGGACGTACTATATTTACCAGGTTTGACAAAGAACCTACTCTCCATATCAACTTTAGAGAAGAAAGGCTTTAGAGTTTCCTTTATAGATGGAGAATTTCGTATGTGGGCTAAAGGAGAAACCTTAAAAGAAACAATCATCATTGGAAAAGAAGAAGGTGGCTTGCATAAGATAAAGGGTCACTCAGAAGCTGCCATGACCCATGCCATTGAGAATCCATGTGAACTTTTGCATAGAAGACTATCTCACATAAACTACAAGGCACTACCATACATATGCAAAGTGGTCACAGGTTTACCAGAACTCAAGGTTGACTATGAAGGAGTATGCAATGGATGTGCACAAGGGAAGAACATCAAGAACCCTTTTCCGAAGAGAGACAACGAAGCAGAAGGAGTCCTAGAACTCATTCATTCAGATGTGTGTGGCCCAATGCCATCATCCTCCATTAGTGGGTATGTATATTATGTATCATTTATTGATGATTATTCTCGTAAGACCTGGTTGTATCTCTTGCAATCTAAAGATAAAGTGTTCAACAAATTCAAGGAATTCAAAGCCTTGATAGAGAATCTTTCTAAAAGAAAGATCAAGATACTCAGGTAAGATAATGGAGGAGAATACACCTAAAAAGAGTTTGTGAGCTTCTGCAAAGATGTTGGGATCAAGAGGGAACTCACTACTCCCTATAATCCTGAACAAAACGGTGTGGCTGAAAGAAAGAACAAAACGATAATGGAAGTCGTGAAGACCATGATCCACGATTAAGATCTTCCTATGTGCTTATGGGTAGAAGCAACAATGACAATTGTATATGTGAAAAATCGATTGTCCCATAGTGCACTTGGGTTCAAGACCCCGGAAGAGATGTTCACCGAAAAGAAGCCAGAGGTAAGCCATCTCAAAATATTTGGCTGCCCAATATTTATACATATACCAAAAGAGAAAAGAAACAAGTTGGAACCCTCAGGAAATAAGGGAATATTTGTGGGATACTATGAGGTCTCTAAGGCCTTCAGGATCTATATACCAAGTCACCACCACATTGAGATCAATAGGGATGTGACCTTTGATGAATATGCAACTCTCAAGAAATTGATAAAATTCCATCTTGAAGAGGTATATGAAGAGAAACCTGTAATCCCCAGAGTTGCGGAATTAGTGAGGGAGGTTCCCAGAGTTGTTGAACCAGTGAGGGAAGTCGCAACTTCCTCTGATGAGGAAATTCTAGAAGATCATGACGTTGTAGAGTTTCAAGAACCTCCTCAAATGAAAATCTCCCATAAAAGAAAGCCATCTTGGGCTAGAGATCTTATTCAAGATGGAGAGAAATATGGTGTTCCTGAAGGAACCATGAGACATGTGAAGAAACCTAAGCCATTCTCCATTTATATGGGTTTGATGTGTGACCTCCTAGAAAAGGGGTCTACCTACTTTGAAGAAGCCATTCAGAAGAAATAATGGGCAGATGCCATGACAGAAGAATACCAATCCATAATAAAGAACGATGTATGGGAAATAGTTCCCATATCGAATAGAAAGGATGTGGTATCATACAAATGGCTCTTCAAAATAAAACATGCTGCTGATGGAAGTATTGAGAAGTATAAAGCAAGCTTTGTAGCTCATGGATTTTCTCAAAAAATAGAAGGCATTGCCTATGAAGAGACATTTTCTCCTGTAGCTAGATACACTTCGATCAGAACCATCATAGCACTTGCATCTAAGATGAAGTGGAAGTTACACCAGATGAATGTAAAGACAACTTTCCTAAATGGTGTTATCGAAGAGGAAGTGTATATAGAGAAACCTCAAGGATTTGAAGTTGAATACAGGAAGTCTCATGTCTGGAAGTTGAAGAAAGCCTTGTACAGATTGAAGCAATATCCTAGAGCTTGGTATGGCTGAATATACATCTTTCTGACGAGATTGGGCTTTACCAAGAGTAAAGAAGATTCCAACCTCTACTTCAAGGTTATGAATGATGAACCAGTAATACTATTATTGTATGTGGATGACTTATTCTTAACTGGAGAAGAAAATCTCATCACTGAATGTAAGAAGAGACTCGCTTTAGAATTTGAGATGAAAGACCTCGGCCTAATGCAATATTTCTTAGGTATTGAGGTATGGAAGAGTCCAGAGAGGATCTTCCTTAACAAAGGGAAGTATGCAGTCGAAATCTTGAAGAGATTCGACATGTTAGAGTGCAAGCCCATGAATACACCCATGGAAACAAAGCTGAAGTTGCTGGTTGATACTTCGTCAGAATTGATTGATGCCACACTGTATAGAAAGATTATTGGATTGTTGATGTACCCGACAAACACCAGACCACAATTTTTTTTTTCCATGAACACCTTGAGTCAGTTTCTGGTAGAACCCGAACATGTTTACCTTGCGGCTACAAAACATGTGATGACGTACATTAAGGGTACATTATATTGTGGTCTCAATTATGATGGAGATCATGATTTCACATTGAGTGGGTACAATGATTCAGATTGGGTAGGAAGTGTTTCTGACAGAAAAAGAACTTCAGGATGTTGTTTCAGTTTGGGATCATCCATGATCTCGTGGCAGAGTAGGAAGCAATCCAACATTTCTCTCAACACAGCAGAAGCATAATACATTGCTTCATGTTTTGCCAGCTGTGAAGCTATATGGCTTCGAAAGTTGTTGACCGACCTATTTGACCTAGATATGGAAGAAACCATGATCCTATGTGACAACTAGAGCTTCATAAAGATGAAAGAGAATCCTGATTCCATGACAAGTCGAAGAACATAGATATTCGTTATCATTACATCCATGACATGGTGTAGAGAGGAGCCTTAAAGCTACAGTACGTTAGCATGGATGAATAGGTTGCTGATGTGTTGGCCAAGCCTCTATCTCGTGTAAAGTTTGAGCACTTTCGAGATAATCTTAGAATAGTACGAAAGGAGCTTCCTCTAAAGGGGGAGTAGTTGTTGTTATGAGACATCTCTTTCTTCCAGCCTCATTGCTGTGATGTAAAGAAAGAAGATGTGATGAGACTAGTATTGTTCTTCCAGCTTGACAACTATGACGTAAATCCAGTCTAGTATATTGCTTCCAATCTGATGGTTGTGACATAAAGCAAGAAGATGTGATGAGACTAGTATTGTGCTTCTGGCTTGATAGTTGTGACGTAAAGCCAATCTAGTATCTTGCTTCCAGCTTAAGTGTTGTGATGTAAAGCAAGACATTGAGATGAGACTAGTAGTGTGCTTCCATATTGATAGTTGTGACGTAAAGCCAGTCTAGTATCTTTCTTCCAGCTTGAGTGTTGTGATGTAAAGAAAGACATTGAGATGAGACTAGTACTGTGCTTCCATCTTGATAGTTGTGACGTAAAGGAAGTCTAGTATCTTGCTTCCAGCTTGAGTGTTGTGACGTAAAGCAATATGTTGAGATGAGACTAGTACTGTGCTTCAAGCTTGAGAATCTGTGACGTAAATCTATTCTAGTATCTTGCTTCCAGCTTGATTGTTGTGACGTAAAGCAAGACGAGTACCGACCTTCCATCTTTACAACTGTGACGTAAAGCCAGTCCTGTATTAGGATGAGCCAACCTCATGCTGTGATGATGATGATGATGTATTAGTTTTATACTAATACATATTGATGCAGATGATGATTGCATTCCTTTGAGAATGATGATTTTGTCGATGAAGAAAACTTCCGATGATTTATAGATATGCCATTCAGTGTTCCAAGATGATATTGATGATGCTTTCCTCCTGATGTTGTCGATGATAAAGGCCTCTCTCTTGTCTGATGTTGTTGTAGAATACCCTTCTTGTTATGGGGGAGTGTTGAAATAATGTAACTGCAAAGTGTATTCTTATTATTATTTGATATATTATTCATTGGATCAATCCATTGTGGATTGATCATGTCGGCTATTGTAAAAGGACCAAATCCCCTTTTGCGGATTGGTCATAATGTAATTGTAATGGGAAGAAAGAGAAGTCGGCCCAAAAATATATCAAAGAGGCTCCAAAATATAACAAAGGTGGTTATAACCACCCAGGAGAAGAAGTCGGCCTTGCCAGTGAAAGGACACTTCCACACGTGCCAGTCTTGTATAAATAAGAAGGCTAGTGCCTCACTTAGACACACACTCACTTGTTCATTGAGAGACAAGTTTCAAAGATGCAGTTGGAGAAGAGAGAGAGAGAGAGGTACATCTTTGGGAGAGGACTTTCTGTACTTGTTTGAGTTATCTCTTGGCATTGTATTGGCTATCTATATTAAAGAAGTTTTCCTGGGTTTTCTGCCCCATGAGGGTTTCCCAAGATAAATGATGTGTCTCTTGTGATTGTGTATTTCTCAGTGATCTTATATTATGTTGTTGTTATTCATTGAAATGCAAAGAACTATAATAATGGCTTAAACATTAACAAAAACCATGTATGTCCACCACTCTGTCTAATCCTGGTCTTCCTTGGTAGCACAATCCATAACTGGTAGTGCCACGAAGATACCTGAAGACCCTCTTTACTGATGTCCAATGCTCCTTCCCTGGTTTTGACATATACCTTCTCAAAACTCCCACTGCATGTGCAATATCTAGTCTAGTACAGACCATTGCATACATCAAACTACCAACTACATTGGCATACAGAACATGAGACATGTCCTCTTCTTCTTCCTGTGTCTTAGGACACTGATCTGCAGATAAATTTACACCTATAGGAATAGAAACCTTGACCGGTTTACTTCCATTCATATTAAACCTCTGCAATATCGTCTCAACATATTTTCTCTGATTCAACCAGAGTTTCATGTTTGTACGATCCCTTTAATCTCCATTCCAAGAATGAAGTTAGCATCACTGATATCCTTCATGTCAAATTTGGAGGATAGCTGCGATTTCACCTCCTTGATAAAATCCATGTTATTTCCTACCAACAACATGTCATCAACATACAACACTACATAAATGAAGTGATTATCAACCTGCTTGGAATATACACAGTGACCATCCTTGCTTCTCACAAATCCCAATGCAAGGATGTATGTGTCAAACTTTTGGTACCACATCCTAGGTGATTTCTTCAGACCATATAGTGACTTCTTTAGCTTACAGACCAACTCTTTCTTTCCCTTCACTACAAAGCCTTCTGGCTGCTTCATGTAGATTTCTTCTTTCAGATCCCCATGTAGGAATGTTGTTTTCACATCCATATGTTCCACTTCAAGATCAAAAGCAACAATAATAGATAAAATAAATCTAATATAAGTTAACTTAGCAACAGGAGAAAAAATCTCACCAAAGTCAATTCCCTCTATCTGGGAATAACCTTTTGCTACTAACCGAGCTTTGTATTTCTCCACTTTACCTCATGCATTAAAATTCTTCTTAAACAACCATGTGCTACTAACATATTTTCTTCCAGCTGGAAACTCAACTATATCCCATGCCTCATTCTTATCCAAGGCATCCATTTCTTCAACCATGGCCTTCCTCTAGAGTTTACTATCCTCTGAATTCACTGCTTCCCTGACATTTCTGGGATCATCATCAGTAATAGATAAAGAAAAATTGGAATGGAATTTAGGTGGAATATACCTTTCTGGTTTCCATTTATCTCTCACCGATCTCCTCAATACTGGGGTATGAGGTTCTTCTTCTTCCTCCTCTTCTTCAGATGATTCATATTTTGCATCATCCAACTCAAGATCTATTTTCTCAGGTTCGTCTTGCATTGGTAGGAATTCATGTTTGGACACATATTTTACCTCTCTGAAAACAACATCTCGAGTGTAAAAAATCTTCCTGGTTTGTAGGTTCCAAAGCTTATAACCTTTCACACCATATTTATAACCAATAAAGATACACTTTTCATCCTTTTTATCCAGCTTACTCCTATTTTCCTTTGGAACAAGTACATAAGAATCACAACCAAACACTCTAAGATGTCGAAGAGAGGTTTTCTTTCTAGACCATATCTCATGTGGAGTTTTATCATCCAACGCTGATGAAGGTGATCGATTGACTAGGTAACATGTTGTACCCACTGCCTCTACCTAGAATTCATGTCCTAACTCGGCACCACTGAGTATGCTCCTTTTTTTTTCCATCAGTGTCTTTTTCATCCTTTCTGCAACTCCATTATGTTGAGGAGTGTATGGAGTAGTCTTCTGCCTTGCTATACCACACTTCTTACAGAATTCTTCGAATTCATTTCCAGGAAAATTCTCCACCATTATCTGTTCTCAATACCTTTATTTTCTTCTCTGTCTGATTTTCTACCAGAACCTTAAACTCTTTAAATTTATCAAATACCTCATATTTCTTTCTAATAAAATAAATCCATGTGTTCCTTGATAAATAATCTATGAATGAAACATAATACACAGATTTACCTAGGGATGGAACAAGAATAGGTCCAAACACATCACTTTGTATCAACTCTAAGATCCCCTTTGCTCTTGTAGCACCAGATGGGAATTTTACTCGATTATGTTTACCATATATGTAATTTTCACAGAAATCAAAATCCAAAGTGAAATTAGACATACCTTCAACCATACCTTTACCATGTAGTGTTCGAAGGCCCTTTTCTCCAATATGCCTCGGTCTTTGATGCCACAACATGGTCTTCTTTTCAGGGACAATATTGTAAGTTTTAAACCAAAGATGAGATCTAATACCACATGTAAGTTTTAAACCTGTGAAGAAAAGCAATGCATATACATTCTTAGGAAAAACAAAAATTAATCAATGGTTGATGCACATAGTACACAAAGATTTATACCGAAAACCCTCAACTAGGGAAAACCTTTCAACTCTTCATTATATTAATTTCACCATTCACCATTCACCATACAATATATACAATTTTTTTAGGTATTTTGTAGATACCAAAACCCTAATCCCTTAATCTGGGATTAATTTAGAAAACCGCTAAAAATAGCAAAAACCGCCCGGTGCCAAATGCTGCATGTAACTAGAGTGGGCCATACCTGGCCCCCCGTGGGACCCCCCTAGGAAGCGCTCAATGCACATGACACAAATTCCACTACTAGAGGGATCATCAAATGCATTTTTCGAATCTGACGCACCCACACACACACATGCAAATAATATAACATATACCCAACACAAACAATAGTACTCGACCCAATATCTCAGGGCACCTACTAAGGAGAATAGACCATACCCTTAGCTGTACTACCTGATTACACAGGTAGTAGAGAGTATCTTCTCGAGTGTTATTCTTGGTGGTACTATAGCAGTCAAGCGACCAATCGAATTATCTATGGTTTGTTTCAGGATACCTAGGGGGGATCCTGATATACCAGAGGTACTTGGAAGAGAAATTATGTATATTGGTGTTGTCAATTGTGCTACCACTCAAAGGGGTACCAACAAGGGTTACAACGGTGTCCAACAATGTGATCTTAAAAACCTTTTGTATTTCCTGCGTGTATGCTTCCCTCACAACATATTTATGTGTTGAATGACAGATCAATGCAGTTTAAAGACGTTGGAACATGTCTCTACCTTGAAAAAAAATTAACCCACAAATCCTTCCAAGGAAAGTTCTTTGATACCACGCAGGAAGGTACCAGATGTAGTGTAATATGAATAAACAAGAATATTCAACAGATATCAATGGAACAATAAAATATGAGAAGAGCAACACAAAAAATGATACCTTTATTCAAAGAAAGCAATGTTCACTTTCCTCTTCAAGGGGGAAACCTCCAACAGAGCAGATATCTATTACAATAATTCTCAAGACAAGATTTTTTCATGCCTCCTACTCTGATTTATACTAATTCTATCTTCTAAAGAACATTCTAGAAGCGAAAACTTCTATTAGGTCTTCTTACATTGACTTGTTCACATTTATTAAATAGGCCTTACTAAGTAATGTCGGCCTTTATTACACGGAAAATATATTTAGGCCTTATTAACTAATGTCAACCTTTATTACATGGAAAATATATTATTCTATCTACGTGAGGGGTTAAGTCCCTAACAATCACGACCTTCTTGTCAAGTATAGGCACTAGATATACTTATAAATCTCTTTTCTGATCCACCTAAATCAAATTCCAATCAATGGCATGGTTATGATCATGAACATATTTTTTCAGAAAAGATACATGAAATACATTATACACATGCATGGAAGCATGCAATGAAAAAATGTATGCAATTGGTCCTATTTTTTTCAATATTTCAAATGGAACATAGAATCTAGGTACCAACTTGGTACATCTTCCCAAATTCAATGATCTTTACTTGGGATTCACTTTCAAAAATACATGCTCTCATACTTTAAATTCTCTAGTTGTCTTGATTTTATCCAGATAACTTGTTTTCCTATATTTTGTTGTTTTTCAATTATACTTAATTTTAACCATATATTATTCCATCTCCTTGAGAAATTCTAGCCCAAGTACTACACTATCTTCTAGATTACCCCATCTTAATAGAGTATTGAATTTTCTACCATATAGAACTTCAATTGGGCTCATTTTCAATGAAGCTTGATACCCATTGTTGTAGGAAAAATCAACCAAATGAAAATAGTCCTCCCACTTTGTTGGCTTATCCATCATATACATCCTTAACATGTCTTCAATAACTTTGTTCACTCTCTCTATCTTCCTATTAATTTGTAGATAATATGGTGTACTAAAACTTATATTTGTACCAAATGATTTAAATAGTCCCTTCCAAAAGTTTGAGGTAAACTTTGGATCTCTTTATAAAACAATTTCCTTAGGTAGTCCATGCAACATGGAAATTTCCTTCATATATATTTATACAATACTAGTTTCCTTATGACTCAGTTTCACTAGAATAAAATGGGAATCCTTTGTCAACTTATCCACTACCAGAGTCATATTTCCTTTATTTCCTCGGAAACTTAATGATAAAATCAATTCTTACCACTTTCCATCGACTCTAGAATTGGCAACAATTGTACCAAACCTAATGAGTGTCTATGCTTAGCCTTCGCTCTTTGAAATTCTATGCACCTATCTATGTAATAATCCTCATCCTTCTTCATTCCTAGCCAAAAGTATTGGTTTCTTATTTTTATGCATGAGTGTTCCATGTTCTCTTATCTTATACTTTTTAAATTTATTATGTAAATATTCTTTCTATAATCTTAATTTTTCCTATAGGTAATGTTTGTATTAATAACAACCTCCTCTAAAATTATTCCCTTTAAATATGATTTGTTAGTACAAGATTCATCCCTGTAAGTGATATGAAGATTGTTGAGGTTACAAGGTTCGATTTTGATGAGTTAAGGACAAAGGGAGCAATTCTCAGTGTTGATTGCATAGAAAGGGATGCTTAAATTTCATGCGAGAAGGAGGAAAATTGACAAATTTAAGGTCCTATATGATTAATTTCATCCTAGGTTCTTATCAGGATACAAAGAAGGGATTATCAGGGTCAAAACATACTTAATCCATTAGCAGAGGAAGTTAGCCATGGGACTATACGCCAATACCAAGTGCTAATGAATATGCAGGGCCCGATCATCAGATATCTACAAGTGAGGTAGATCAACAACTTATAACCAATTTAATGTCATGAACATGCATGAATGTTAACAATCTCAAGCGATGTGACAGTGGTTTCAAGTGGACATGTGATGATTGATTAATGGTGTAGCCTGACAAGGGAATGGAAGAGGGAACCACTATCACTGAGGCACAACAATGGTTTTGTGATTTGACAAAACCACCCATCAGCTCCAACACAAAGAACACACATGTCCGCCAATTCAACAACACATGGAGCAGACCGATCACTCCACCATAAACACCCAGATAGGCCAAAGACCAAGTGGCATGCCAACAGGGCGCTCACCTAGACAAATCCAAAACTGTCACTTGGATGATGGGGATGAACCAAATATATAAAGAAGAACCTTGAGCCCAGTGACATGTAGCCTGCTCTCTTGCTACACATATTCCAACATGGACCAATACAAAGTTACCATGTGTCTATGGGACCATGCTGACATTAGCAATGAAGTCACTCAAAATTTCTCTCCCTCCCCAAAATTTTCAAAATCTTAAGCCAAAGGAAAAACAACGCGTGGCTTTAAAATCATGTAGAAAGGGTTTTTCAATAGAATATGGACTATGTTATGAAGTTGGCATGCTAGGTTAGCTAAAGGATTCAACAACCTATGACAAGACATGTGGCCTCACTTATGGATATCATTCCCAACCATCATGTTGTCAAATGCAATTGACAAAGGACGAGAATCATTGTCCACACACACACACACACGAGAAAGCTAGAGATCTCAAAGTATCACTAGATTGTGTAAAAATAATTTCCCTCTCCACTAACAACCTCCATAAATACATGTTAAGGACTTATAAGAGAAATACCCAAGAGAAGAAAAAACAATATGTGAGTAGTTGATATTCTAAAGGTGAGTTACTCCGATGCCAAGTGTCACAGAAGATGACACACCTGCACGGTTTCTCCCCTCATGAGAGGCCAATCACCCATCCTGGATACATATGTGTGAGGAGTTTATTCTGTCATTGCAAAGGATGTGAAGGTCCCTCTCTGCTCAAGCTGACTTAGACATAAGAGTAGTAGTATGTCCTATAGTCCATCCTAAGGTGCAATTGCACTATCTGACCAATGTCCAGTCGAAGATTGGGGCAGAGGACTCATGGGGATGGTCAATTTCACTCTGTGTCATTGAGTGGTGATGTATGAGAGGAAATAGTGAGGTGCTCTTCCAGCTAGATGAGGACCTCAACTATTCAAATTTTGAACATGTCCAATGCAACAATCATACTCAATTGTGCCACTTAGAAGAATCTAGACAAAATATGAATTGGATAAAAGAATATCCCCTCACAACACCTCGGTAGGTTTTCACTCTAGTGGTAGAAAATAATTTTTACTGAGTAAAAATCATTTAGAAAATAAGAGGCAATATCAAGAACTGAAAAGATGTATCAAACGAAGAACTGATATTGGATCAAATGAATGGTTTTCTCATAATTAAGGAACCTATAAAAAGGGAATAACGTGCTCATTTTTAGGGTTGACACTTTAGGTAATTAAATAGTTCCTTATACCAAAAAGAACTCAAGCATAGACAAATGGTAAAGGTAGCAGGCCTCAAGAGATTCATTCCATGTGTTATGTTTTAGTATGCAATTCTTCTACTTTTGTGTCTGTCTTCTTGTATAGCCACCTATCCCATTTTGGCTTCTTGTATCAGATGTGATCAATAAAATCTCAAGAAAGAAATGAAGCACCATATTCAATGTGACTGTATGATGTTTTTCCATGGCATAAAAGTGACTTCCACTTAAAAAATGGCCATTTCTTGTCATTTATTTATGCATTTAAATGATGTGCAGATGGTACTTCAATGTATTTAAATGTATGAAGGTATATAACTATTTCAAAGAAGGTTTTTTTTGGCACAAGGGAACACCCATGGTTCAATGCTTCAACAACGCACCAACAAAACCCTAACTACCGACCCTTTCGGCAACACCTGCGAAGCAGGCGAAGTCTCACCCGAGGTAGAGGCAGGGGGGGTTATAGGAATCAGGTGTATGTAACCAATATGGGACACATATATGTGATTACAACACTTCACAGGGTACTTAGGAACAATATATATTAATTCATTAGATTTATTCATATCACAGATCAAACCCTAAGTACAGATTGACGCAGTAATAATGAAAAAATACACATTGCACATAGTATCATAAGTCAAATCTAGCACATTCAACATATACAAAGAATTAAACTTTCATAGATCTATCTATCATTCATAACATTCAATGCACTAATCATATTCACATCATAAACATTATAACACAAAGAAAACCATCAACAAAAGATTTACGTGGTTCACCCCAGTGTGGGGCTATGTCCACCAACGACTTCTTATTCTTTATTAGTCTTCAATATCTTACATCCATCCGCTCCTGTGCACTAAGCCACAGAGCCAAGCTTCACATTGGACAAGTGATCTGTGCACTAAACACCAGATCCACCTTCCCAAAATCAGGTCAAGGCACAAAGCCAACTCCTCTATTACGCACAAAGCCTTACATACACTTTTTGTTGCACAAAGAAACTTAGTACTACTTGCCTCTTGCACTTAGCTACTTACACCTCCTTCTAATAATACCTCTTCTACATTACATTCTTTTCTTATTTATAATTTTAAATTATTTACAAAAAGTCCTAAACATGGGTAAACCCATGGGCCAACATACCCTAAACCCAAATACCGAAAACCCTAGTGAACCCCTTGTTGGGTCCACAAAACAAGTGAGATCCCACAATCTCATCTCTGCCTGGTCACTCCATCTTCAACCAGCCTGTCAAAGTACAAAAAGTGGTCAAACCTGACCAATGTTTCCTGAAAACTTGGTCGAGGGCCAACAGGCCCCCAACTTTCACCTCTGATTTGTCCCGACTCACTCAGATCTGGGCAATGCTGCTTCAAAGGCATCAAGCTTAGATCGAGCTACCTTGACCTTCTGCTTCACCTGAGCTTCCTTCTCAACAAAATCCTGGATAATTTTCTCTGTAACAGGCCCTTCCAGGTGTTGTTCCACTATCACAACTACTTGGTCCAGTTGTGAACCTTGCCCTTCGATTTCTTCAAATACCGCGCAGGATTCATCCTACACCAGTTGTATCCTCTGTGTGACTTCCATTACTATGCCCTGGATGGTAGTAATCCATTGTTGGACCGCGCATTTTTCTTGTGATCTCTTCATTCTCTCGATCGTAGTGAGTGACTTCATCTGTTCTTGTACTGACAAATATTGTTGTTGCACCTCCTGTAGCTGCACTTCTAGCTTCCTAAGTTCTAGGTCTTCTGTGAGGCATTCATAGGTCTGTGCACTTATGTTTCTTAGATGCTTACATTCTGAGACGAAGAATATGATCCTTTCCACTGCGCTCTTAGTGACTTCCTCTATCTGGTCGTGCACTTCCTGCGAAGTGCTTGGTACTGCTTGAATCTCCAACTTCGTTACTCGTGCTTGAAGTTGTTGGATGGCCTCAACGAGCTTCATCACTTGAACCTCAACTGCCTCATGTTACTCCTATGCCAAGCCTGACATAGAGTGAAGTGATTTTATCACCACTTCTTTGACTATAGTCTGCTTTGTGAGTAGCTGGTCCTTTTCCCTCTGTATCTTCTCTTTGTCTTCCTCGAGAATCACCCATAACTCATATTTCTCATTTTCATACGCGGTTACATAGTACCATGCAAATCATAGTTGCTCCAAGATCTCCTCTTTTTCTTTCTTCAGGGCTTCTATGGCATGTTCCTTTTCTTCTTGGACTCACTGAAGCTGAGCCTCTGTTGCATCTACAAGTCTTCGAATATGGGCTAGATCATCCCCCAACTCTGCAGTCTCCGATGAGGAAGACACAGTAGGTACCGCGCGACTCAATTGAATGGCTCACTGAATTTCCTTCAGTTTCTTCTCAACTCTTACGTACAATTCTTCTTGATTCATGCCATATCTCTGTAAGAGGTCCTCAGACGCATCCTCCATTGCTCCATGGACTAGACCGATGCCATCCTCTATGAGCGTAGCCTCTAGCTGGGGCTTACTGGCGCGGGTCTTCTTTCTTGTTGAAGGTTTTTGTGGAGAAACCTTCCTCTTCTTCGATGTTTCTGCCTCATGAGGGGGATCCTTCGGCAGTGTAGCTTTGCCTTCTCCTTGTTTTTCTCCTTCCTCCCCTCCTACTTCTTGATTTAATTCATCTCCTCCTCCTCCTGCGGGCAAGCCAAGTCTACTTTCTTCCGAGGTGTTGTCCTCCTCATCAGTCTCTATGTTGTGAACTTCCTCCTTTGTCTTCTTCTTCTGCACACTTGTCTATCCTGCATGATTGAACCGAGTGACCAAGGGGCTTCCTATGATGTCAAGGTCGAAGAATTTTGCATCATCAACCAGTACCAGGAACTCTGTCGGCCACTCCTTCGTGATATGTTCCATGTCTTCATCGGTCAGCTTATAATAGGACGGTAACTCTTCCTTACTCTCGTCTCTGTGCGCAGTGATATAAATAAAGTGTGGATCTATGCAGAACTTAGTTAGTGGTCTGTACTAGTGCAATGTGCACGGTGTCATGTGTGGGACTGACTCTATGTAAACCTTCAGTTGATGATAGTAGGCATGGAACAATGTGTTTGAGTGCCATTGCTTCGACATGTCATTCGTATACCATAAGGTAGAAAATCTAGAAGGTAGAAAATCTAGCTGCCAGTGGCTCTGATGGTTCAATTTCTGGAAAAGATTCTCCCTCCGGCATTTTCCAAGAGACAAATGCAATCAACACAAGAAACCAGCTGAAATGGAACTCGTATCCCTAATCCTACGCTTCGCGACAATCTTTCTCGAGCTCATTGAAGAGGTATCTCTCCCAATAAATTTGCATCCCCTCCACGCATTTTCCTGCGAGGTCCACCACGAACCCGGTGACCTGCGTGGGGCGGTTTTTTCTGATGATATTTCCAGCTATGAGTTGGCAATCTAGGTGCATTGCACCATCCTAGATGGAGGTTACCTTTTAGCCTCACTTTCCCTTCTCAACTTCGCCATATGCCTCCTTAATGTGTTGTGCTAGGGAGTGATCTGAGGTCTTCCCTGGGTGAAATTGTTGAGGGTCGGGTCCCTACATGATCAGTCCTATGATTAGGTGGATCAACGCTGGATCCACAGTAATGTGCATGTTGAGCCAGAGATATCCTCCATGATAGCACGAAAAGAGGATTTTAACACAAGCGTTAACCTCCTGATGTCGGCCAAAATGAGGGATATTCATTACATTTAGTATCATGGACTGTGCCATCTCCTTTATCCAAAGCTGGGAGACTATGTGAGGCTTCTTCCCAGTGGTCTTCATCAAGTATATGCGGGGCACGATCATGGCATAGTTCTTTCTATCTCCAAGGTTGAAATCATTGTTCTTCAAGGATGGGATCTGTCCCAACTGGCTTCCAACTATGCGTATCTCCTTCGGGATGTACGCAGTGATCAATGTGTATTCGAAGTCCCGTGGAATGTTTTCGTGGTTAATTGCACCAACCAAAGGTGTGATATATTTTGGTAAGACTGACGGGATCTAATTCACATTAGCTAGATTGTGGCGATGCTTACTTCACTTCTCGGTTGCGGGGTTGACGCGTTTCGAACGTCATCCCATCGAAGGGGTAGCCTGTAGTCCCCTGGTTGACGATGCCTGTAATCCCTCAGACATAGCTTTATCAGCCATAAAATTCTTCAAAACTTATTCAATGTTCTTCTCTATCTCAGTGCGCTTGACCGACATTATCATTGTTAACAAATAAGTCAGGTTAGGTGAACGAATAGCGGGGTAAACAATAGATGGTGAGGTCTGATAGCACAAATCAACACACACAATCACTTTGTTTCTTGTCTTAGATAATCATGGGTAGAAAAAAGTGGTCCCGACACAACGTCTGACGGGTTCAGTAAGCAAGTTTTGTAACAGGTTCCTCCAATGGAAAAGAATGCCTCAATCAATGCGGATCTGTCCATTATGGCACGGTCTCAACGTCTAACGATGATCTATCTTCCTATAAATGTGTTTCCTAACCATTCTGGAGCATCTTTCTAACCGTTGGGGCACCTCCAACGGTCATATATCTTCCCCAGGGTGAAGTCCGATTTTGCGCGGATCTGTTGTTCTGGAGAGGTTCAAATCCTGCAAACCTACCTCCTGTGAAGTTCTGCAAACCTGCCTCCTGCGAAGTTCCAATCTGTGAAATCTTCCATCTATTCTCTGTAACTTCTTGTAGCTTTTCCAACTTAGCCTTCTTCTTACTGATCTTCCTTGCCTTCTTTCCTGTGATTTGATTCTCTCTAAATGTTTCTCGATTTCTCTTTCCATTCTTATTCTTATCTTCTCCTAGCGAAGTGACTTCGCACTGCTGATGTTCTCTCAAAGGGTTTGAAGTTAATATCCCTTCTCTTACTATTTCATGGGTGGATATACTTCTTTCTTATATGGATAGGTCCTTCAAACCTTCCTGCGTTCTTTCAACCTCAACAACTACTTCTCTAGTCTTTTGTTGCTTCGACTCAACTTCTCGTTCTTCTATTAGTCGATCTATTTTTCTAGCTACGAAATCCCTTAGTTCTTTCTTTTTATTTTCTGTAGCTTCTTTCTCTGATTTCCTTCTGATCTGATGTTTCTCAATCCAAGTATTTCCTAACAAAAGAGGGAATGGGGTGTTGTTCTCAACAAGCCTAATAACTTCAAATTCTTCTTGAGTCGATGTTCCATGGATGATAACAAGTACATTAGTAACTCTTCCACATAGGGTTATCATATTTCCTTTAAACAAGCCTATTCTTCCCAATGAAGGTACCATAGTGGGCTTTCCCAAAATTTCTGAAGTGTCTTATGTCATGATATTCACTTGTGTTTTCTCATCCAAGACGCAGTCTATGTCGAAGTCTCATATTCTTGTACTTATGCACTATTTTTCTTTCAATATCTCTGGTAAAATGACATCTTTGTAATCATTCATTGCTTCTTTTAATTATACTAACATAGTCTGAGCTTTCTCTGATTCTTTCTCTTGATGATTTAACATTTTCTTTTTCTCTTGATAGTTTTCTTGTCTCATATTCATCCTCTCAACTTTTTCAATCATTCTTGGACAATCCTCAACTTCATGACCAACAGTTTTATAGCAAAGAAAAATAGGACCTATACCAGGGCATTCCTTAGAAATATGTCCCAGTCTTCTATAGTTATAACATAATGTCAATCCTCTCTTTCTCTTGTAATTTCCCCAACCTCTCATGTACTTTTCACTAGGATCACAGTGTTGAGCCTGCAATCTGAAAAATTCTTTCTAGGTTCCTGCATCAACTCATTAGTCCAAAATTTCTTTCTATGCATAGGAATAACATATCTTTCTCTATTTCTATCAAATTTATTTAGATCAACTCTTTCTTCTAACTGTGCCCTAGCTTTCAGACTTAGATTCATGCTTTCGAAACATTTTTTTTTACTTATCTTATTCTATCAAAGCACAAAGCTTTACCTCTTTCAAGATCTTACCTCTTTTCTTCAGATCAAGTTTCTTTCTTAGTACAAAGATTCACAAGTCAAGTAGAATACTGCGCACTAGAACAACATATCTACGCATAGGGCTTCTGTTCTCTTTACTTTAGTTCCTAGCAATCACATTTTCAAGTCCCGACAACGGAACCATTTGTTGGAATAGGGGAATACCTAGGGTTCAATGCTTCAACAATGCACCAACAAAACCCTAACTACCAGCCCTTTCAGAAACACCTGCGAAGTAGGCAAAGTCTCACCCGAGGTAGAGGCAGGGGGGTTACAGGACTCAGGTGTCTGTAACCAAGCTGGGACATTGATCTATGATTACAACACTTCGTAGGGTACTTAGGAACAACATATATTAATTCATTAGCTTTATTCATATCAAAGATCAAACCCTAAGTACAAATTGACGCAGTAATAATGACAAAATACACAACACACTTAGCATCATAAGTCATATCTAGCACATTAAACATATACAAAGCATTAAACATTCATAGATCTATCGATCATTCATAACATTCAATGCATTAAGAAGATTCACATCATAAACATTATAACACAAAGCAAACCATCAACACAAGTTTTACGTGGTTCACCCCAGTGTGGGGCTACATCCACCAATGTCTTCTTTTTCTTTATTAGTCTTCAATATCTTACATCCATCTTCTCTTGTGCACTAAGCCACAGAGCCAAGATTTGCACTGGACATGTGATTTGTGCATTAAGCACCAGATCCACCTTCCCAAAACCAGTTCAAGGCACAAATCCAACTCCTCTATTATGCACAAATCCTTACATACACAGTATGTTTCACAAATCAACTCATAACTACTTTCCTCTTGCACTTAGCTACTTACACCTCCTTCTAATAATACCTCTTCTACATTACATTCTTTTCTTATTTATACTTTTACATTCCTTACAAAAAGGCCTAAACATGGGTAAACCCATGGGCCGACATCCCCTAAACCCTAATACCCAAAAACCTAGTGAACCCCTTGTTGGGTCCACAAAACAAGTGAGGTCCCACGATCGCATCTCCGCCTGGGCGCTCCATATTCGACTAGCCTATCAAAGTACAAAAAGTGGTCAAACCTGACCAATGTTTCCTCAAAACTTGGTCGAGAGCCAACAATTTTCATAGATATTTATACATTTGTTAGAACTATTGAATTATTATTTGCTCAACAAATTCTTCTCCTTTTCATAAACTACAAGATTCATTCTTAGTAGTCTCTTGTATGTTTAATTTTCTTTCTTCAAATTCACCCTCTCACTCTCCCTGAAATATAAACTGCATGAAACACTCACAGACACATTCCTCTTGAGGTGGATATTTTTTTATCATATGAGATGGTATATTTGGTGGGCCGAGATATTTGAGAGAGAGAGAGAGATCCAATAATTTCTTCATAATATTCATTTATTTCACAGATGGATTTAATACTCATTATTAGTTTTATCCCCTAGGGTGCCTCGACATCATTCCAATATCATCCTAGAACATATTGAGGAACAACATCCAGAATGACATTATTGTTGGGGATGTAACTTGCAGATATTTTTCCATGGGATACGACATTGTGAGTTCTAATCCTTGATGGAGAACAAGCCTTAGAAATTTGGTTGTTAATATTTCACCTAGAAACTCCATAGAAGGAAACATGGCATCTACCAAAATATATACTAGAAGAAACCTTGATCTTGCTCAGATTTCGATGTACTTAGATCTAGAGAAGCTCGTGACCTGGAGAAATATTAGAGAATTCCATATCTCTTCTTCCTCAAGTAACCCTTGTCTAGAAATATCTCCTTTTGTTTATCATAAAATAAATGATTCTATAAATCTGATTGAAATACCCCTAGACTCACACTCTACTTCAAATTTCCCTCAGAGACCTTTGATAGATCTACAAAATTCTCCTTTAGAATTCCTTCAAGAAGGAAGTCCTTCCTTTCGACCATTCTTGAAAGACATTATTACCCCTCTTTCCTTTGAATCCAATAATCTCATCCTGCAAAATCGCATGGTTGGCTTTGGTGGAAGAAGATGTGCAGGAAATCAACCTCCACCTCCACCACCTTTAAACCTATAATACCCCTAGGCCGAACCCAAATTGTAAATGTACATATTCTTTATATACTGGTGAGCTAAGACATTTTGAGACAAAGTGTCTTTGTGTATATGTTTTTAGGGCATAGTGCCTATGTGATTAGGCTGGATAGCCTAGATGATAAGAGGCCATCAATCCTATCATTGTAATATGTATCACTCATATTATTAATAAAATAAATCAATGTTGTAGACCAAGTTAGACAAAAGAGTATGGGAGGCTAGGACTCCACAAGAGGGAAAGGGGGATAATGGATTGATAAGGGGGGGCTAAGTCAAGGGGGCTTAATTCAAGAAATAAAATAATATTATTCCTAAATTAAAAATTCATGTAATGATTTTATCCTATGTTCCTAAAGGTTGGGAATGAGTCACCAAGTGGAACAAAGCTAGTTCATAAGGTGACAAGTGTCAAGTTAAAGGCATGAAAAATATATTGTGGGGAAATAATGTATTTTCCATCATTCTTTCCATTTTACCCATCATTCTCTCAATGATTTTCTTCCATCATCCATACCTTTGTTGGAGTGTAAGATGAAGTTGGTTATCCTGTAATTCCTAGGTGGTTGGGGTTGAAGATACATGTTGTTAGGCTTGTATGCATTTTGAAGAAGTGGGTTGTTAGACCCTTGAAATTCTCTCTAAGTGAGAGAAATGCTCGGAATTTATTTTCCTATGTGCTAGGAAATAGATAAAGAGCTCTGAGACCTTTTGTTCAACCTGTTGCTGAAGCCCTGGAAGGGAAGTGGGGCAGCCGAAGGAATATTGAGAAGAGAAGGGGCACACTTCCTGGGGTGGGACAGGATGTTGGAAATGGGCGGTTGTAGGATAGTTTCTAAAGTTGTCACCTTGACTTTAGTTTTATGGTGCTATTTAGACATTATTCTGAATTAGGAATCCTTCCCTGGTGGAGTTTCTAGCCTCAACTCGGGGGTGACCTGTTGCTGAGAGTTTATGAGAAGCATAGTATATGGTTGGGAGGAACGTCTGAGGTCTGTACACATTTGTTGATTTTTCATTAAAAGATAAGTGTTATTTTATCGTTTTTTATGTGCCAATTGCTCTATCTATATTATGTTAATTTCATATGCTTTAAATGTATATGTTTATGCATGAATTTGTATGCTTCTTGGGTTTCATATTTGTATTGATATGCAAGGCATATTGTTAATTAAAAATTGTATCAGAGAAAATAAATTTTGTGTGGCATGGCCCATATTGGGGCTGGGGATGCTACATTGTGGTATTAGAGCCACAGGTTCAAAACTGGGCCTGTATGGGGTAGAGACAGAGTGTTGAAGTTGGGCTTGCAGAAATTAAAACTATGAGGATGTTTACAACATGTTTGTGAAAATGATTTCCATGAAATTTGAAGAAATTCATGAGAAATTTGAAGGAATTGAAATCAGAGATTAAAAATCCCTAGTTTTAATCTTAGTTTGGGTATTTCCGGGCATGGAATTGGATGAATTTTGAATTTTGGAGCTACAATAAATCCATGGTGAAATTGGGAAAAAATCCCAAATTTCTCAGCAAATTCGAGTGAAATTCATTTCCAAAAATTCCCATCAATCAGACGTGGATGTAATTGGTTGTGTGCAGGGCCAAAGTTGGTCATAGTAATATTAGTTTCATATTTCCATGGCATCTCGGGAAGAAATTATGTATCTTTGAAAAAAAAATGAAATTTGGGAAAATTTGAGTATTTTTTTGTACATGACGTCAGTATGTCATGGAGGTGGCATGGCGATGAAGTGAAGGCGACATGGTAGAGGTTATGTGGAATGCCAAAATGTAATTTCCATGGTTGTAGATCCACGATGGAATTTGGTGGCACAGTGACAAGTGATGTGGGGGATTGTGTGAGATAGTGATATGGCGAATACCATAAACCATTATCACATGGATAGAAAGAAGTTTTGGCTTACAAAACTTGTACCATGTGAACCCACTCATATCATTCCATGTATCATGGATAATCCATTATCGTGACCCAAGGGTTTGTTAAACCTCGATAATTTTTGGGATGCGACATGGCCCCTTTGTCGTCGATCTCGCCAAATCTCGACCGTCAGATCTGGGAGATGTGAAAGTTCACACGCACCAAAGAAAAGGTGTGGGATGGGATCCTCCCATCCCCGTGACCAATGAATGGGTTGCATGTGAAAATTTGATATTCAAGGTGGGACCTTTGTTCCATCCAGATCAGAAAGGTGCCAATTGGGCAGGTGGGGCCTGTAAAATATCAATATTCTAATGAAATTAAGGGATGTGTAAGGAAAACGAGATAAATAAGAGAAAGAAGGTTGATGAGGTAGGACCAAGTAGTCCAGGAGACTTATATAGCATCACCTTAGGGTGACATGTTGACCCAGGATGCCACATCAACAACCACATCAACAGAGATGCCACATAGGTGAAATCATGCATTAGTCTAAAAAACAAAGTTTGGAGCCAAAATTGTATTTTGGCGATAATAAGATTAAATTAAATCTGATTGTGATGAAACTTCTGATTTTTGTTCGCAGTGAGGAGGCTTACAAAAATTCTAGAGAGGGCCACTCACCAATTATGCTCTTATTTTCTAGAAAATGCATGTTACTTATTTTTGAAGATCAGGGCCAAGCTCAGTGGCAGGAGAAAAGTTACTATTTAAACTTATACAAAGTGTTAGAAAAAAATACATGAAAATAATGTGTGAAGGGATTGGTTGGATTCCGAGGATTTTGGAGTGGACGTGCCTAAATAGGGTAAAATCCACTATTTCGGGCTACTTTATAGGGATTTTTGGGATTTCCAGAGGAGGAAAAGGGTCCCCATATTGCAAAAATGGAAATATTTATTTGCTCGAAATTTTGTAAACTCATCAAACCAAATAAATTGGGGTTAATTAAATTTTTCCAGAAGCGCACAATTTGGCAGATATCCAGTTTGGCTAAAAATTCAAGTTTGGAAAAGGGGTGAAAAATGACAAAGTTGTCATTTCCAGATTGCTTTAATTTTTGACTTGAACACGATATTGAAAATATGAGAGTTTCTTTGTATTCTTTGTCATATTTATTAACTATGTATATTATAAATGTTTCGCTGGTTCCTGAAAGATTAGCTTCTAAAGCAACGGAAGTTGGTGTCTGGGGTAATTACACCTAGTTAAAAAGTGTATACAAGAGCAAATGGGTAATTTTCAAACGACTATAATTTTCTTCTTAGAACCCATAATTGATAAATAATATATTCATTGGAAAGGTATTGGATAGAGGAATATGAATATTCACATATAAATGTGAATTGGATGGTCAAATTCACAAGCAATCAGAAAGAAGAGTTTTGGTGCACTTAAAGGGGAATAATTGTGCATAATTTTTATAGATTTGTTAAATTATTAGTTTAACAAATCCTATTGCATGAAAACTTTGGAGAGTTAAGGGAACAAATAGAATATAACATGATAAAAAAAGAGACCATAGGTATGGAATATTCTCAAAGAACCTACATCCATGAAGATGAAGTTAGGGGGTTGTATGTGAGCATTAGTAATGCATGGACTGAATCAAATAGGCATGGAGAAGGAAAAGAGGAAAGCATGAATTTGGTAGAAACAATAAAGAGTCTCCAAAGACATGTTCAAGATATAAGGTTGATAATGAGAGGCTTATGAAAGCCAAATATTAGAAAAATGGCATCAACATCAGGTTGTTGCAAAGCTTGGACAAAATAGAGAAGAAAGTGGATAAGGGGACAAACTCAAACATGGAAAAGAGACAAAAATTTCATGATAAAAGAAGAGAATCCATAAGTGTTGATATACATCATCATTACTCACCAAGACACTCAGTTATAAGGGCATGCAATAGTTCAAGTGCATCTCTTGTTAGGAAGCATACGAGGAGTTATGGAGTGGATGAACTATAAGGAGAAATAAATAAGATCAAGCCTCCTACCTCTGATAGTGAACACATGAAGGATGAGGATGAAAAGACTTGGTTATTGGGGATGAGGAAGTATTTTTAGTTGCACAATTATTCCTCATAGGAAAAAAGAAGAATTGTCATTTACCAGCTAAAGGGAAAACCATCAATGTGGTGGGACCAACTTGTGCAAGTACACACATTGATGAGAAGAAGATCACTTGGAGGTGATTTAAGAAGTATTTTGAGAAGAAACATTTGACCAAGCATTATTATGATAGGAATATGAAGGAGTTATTTGAACTCAAGTTTGGGAGTATGACCACGGACTGATATGACAAAATATTTTTAGAATTGTTAAAGTATGTTGAATTCATCAAGGATGAACATGTCAAAATTCAAAGGTTCATAAGTGGGTTTCCATCAATGTTCAGTGACAAGATATAGCATGACAATCCCAAGACATTGGATGAAGCAATAAGGAGATCCAAGTGCCTTTATTATCAACATAGAGGAAGACCAACTTTCCAAAAGTCTTGGGATGATAAGAAGAAAGGTAATATGGAGAAGAGGAAGAAGGGGAATAAGCCAACATTCTTCAATAATAATTCTCAGGGGAAGCCAACTCAAGTTGAGCCCAAAATGTCATAAAATTTGGGAAAGAGACCAAGGAAATAGCCTATGAAATGTTGGGTTTGTGTGGGGTTGTGAGGGAGATCACATGTACAAATATTTCCCTCATAGATTTGAAAATGTGAGGACTATTCACAATGTATAATAGGATGATACAGTTGAGGACATGTCCAGAATCATGCCAAGGATCTATGCCTCCATGGACAAAAATAAATATGAGTTTCAATCCCACACGATTGAAGTGGAAGGTAAGATCCATGATCAACCTATCACTATTTTAATTGATTCAGGAGCTAGTCATATTTATCTAGATCCTAAGTTGGTGGAAATATTTCATTTTCCAAGAAGCAAACTTGGGAAATCTTGGTTGGTTCAACTAGCTACAGAATCTAAAAGAAGAATTAATGAGTTGGTTAAGGAATGTCCAATGGGCATGAATGTATTGAGAACGAAGTCAGATTTGAATATCTTACCTTTGGGATCATATGATTTACTAATTGGTATTGATTGGTTGGACAAGCACCATGTTGTCATAGTTTGCTATAACAAATCATTTACTTGTCTTGATGAGGAAGGAATCTTAAGAACAGTTCAAGGTATACCAACAGAAGTAACGATAAGATAAGTTTCAACCTTGTAATCGAAGAGAAGCTTCAAGAAGGGATGCCAAATATATGCATATCATATGGAAGAGGAAGCTAAGGATAAAGTGCCAAGTATTGAATATCATCAAGTCCTAAAAGAATTTGAGGATGTTTTTAAATAGATAACGGGGTTTCCACCAAAGAAGGATGTTGATTTCTCCATTAATTTGATGCTTGGAGCAACCCCAGTGTCCAATAATCCTTATAGGATGAGTACACCAAAGTTGAAGGAATTGCAATTGCAGCTTGACGATATTTTGAAGAAGGGGTATATATTCCCAAGTGTGTCTTCTTTGGGTTCCCTAGTATGATTTTTGAAAAACAAGGATGGATCCTTGAGGCTTTGCATTGTCTTCACGTAGATGAATAAGGTGACTATGAAGAACAAGTATCATTTTCCAAGGATAAATAATATTTTTGATCATTTGAAGGGTGAAAATATATTTTGTAATATTGACCTCAGGTGAGGCTATCATTATGTTAAGCCCTAATATTGGATCATTACCCATTAATTGGGGCATACTATATTAGTAATGTTATTTTATTTATGTCGTCTTTAGGACATTAGTTGTAAGTATACCTCTTAGTCTCCTATATATACCAAGGAGACATTTTCATTTTGAATCATCTTGTACTTGAACATTTAAGTGGGGTAAAAGGAGGTTGCCCCCTCGAAGAGGATTATTATCTGAAATTGTCTCTTTTTCAAGGCGTTGAGTATTTTTATGAATTTTTTCTATGCTATATTGATATTTGGTTCTTAACATATGGTATCAGAGCTCAAGGTATTGGGGTTTCTCTGCTACATATGAGACACCTTCGAATTTTCGCTATAAATTTTTTTCTACAATGTTTAAGAAGGAATGGCTTGGAGGATATTTAGTATATGGATCAAGGTACATTGGTTTCAAAATTCAGCTCCTGAGGCCTTATAATTTCGGATATACAACCTATACAAGGTAGGGTTCTGGAATCATCATGAACTGAGTCATTGCGGAATTTTCGCTAAAAAAAAAATTCTGTAATGTTTCAGACCCTGAACTCTAGAGGATATTTAAAGAAATTAGTAAGGTATCTGTGGTAAAAAGTTCATCTTCTGGTCATCTTAAATTTGTATATACACCTTGTGTAAGATAGGGTATCTGACTAGTCCTATTGACTAGTCTCAAGAAGGTGTTCCAGGTAAAAAAATCATAACTTCTTCCTAGTGTATCCAAATTGAATGGGACTAGTTTCATTGGATCGTGGATAGTCTGTAGTATTTCTGGTGTGAGTTTCAGAATTTATATCAATTATTTTGTGCGGGGCACACTATACAAGTGAGATCTCCTGGAAAGGCCAAAAATCGGCAAGTTGTGGGGAAGTTACCGTAAATTCCACTTGGCACATCCAATTTTGATCAGACCTGTGGCATTGTAGAGAAGAAATATCAGAGAACTACATAAAAGAAATTTTCATACCCAGAAGGACCGAAACTTGGGAGATACAATAGAAGAAATATTTTCTAGAAGAACCACCTCAAAATCAAGGTTCAAAAGTGATACTTGACCAACATGCCACCCAAAAAGGGAACTTCTACACCAAATAAGCCTCCAGAAAATCCTACTTGGACTCTTGATGAAGGTGAAGAAATGCGTAGGGACATAAATGATTTACAAAATAATATAGTAACAAAATATGAACTACAAGAGATGATGGAGGGTTTAAAAGGGGAGATCATGGAAGTATTGAAAAATTTCGTAATAGAGAAGACACCTGAAAGTGAAAATGCATCCCATGAAACTCATGATGACGACATAAGGAAGGTGAATCAAGAATGGAGAAACTCCAACTTTGGTTTGAAGACCAAGCACGTTCCTAAGATTGATATGAGGAAGTTTGATGGCAAGGACCCAATCACATGGATACTTCAGATGGAGCAATTCTTTGATCTCCATAATG
>ML776782.1:948945-967359 GCA_009831015.1 Picea engelmannii | reverse complement strand
CTATGCTATATTGATATTTGGTTCTTAACACGTTAGGTGAGGATTAAAGAAGAATATATCAACAAGACAACATTTAGAACAAGGTATGACCTTTACGAGTTTACAGTGGTGCCATTTGGTTTTTTAAATGCACCAATTGTCTTCATGTGTTTAATGAATGGTATCTTCAAAAATTACTTGGATAAGTTTTTCATTGTATTCTTGGATCACATAATTATCTACTCCAAGTCTAAAGAAGAGCACAAGAAACACTTGAGGATGGTGCTACAAGGATTGAGAGAGCATCAATTGTATGCAAAGTTGAGAAAGTGCTCATTTTATTAGAGGCATATACATTATTTGAGCCATATTATTTCAAAGGAAGGGATAATAGTGGATCTTGAGAAGATAAGAGACATTGAGGAATGGCTAGTACCAAGGAATGTCTCATAGGTGAGGTCTTTTATGGGACTTGCATGTTATTATAGAATATTTATCGAGGGATTTTCAAATTTTGCACACTCAATCACTTCTTTGAAAAATAAGAGCTCGATATTTGAATGGACTTTTGATTGTGAAAGAAGTTTTAAAAACTTGAATAATTTATTGGGAAGTGCACCATATTGAATATTGTTAATCCAAATGAGGAATTTATTGTGTGCATTGAGGCATGCAAAGAAAGGATTGAAGGAGTCCTTATCCAAAATGGGCATGTGATATGCTATGAGTCAAGAAAATTGAAAGAACATGAGAGACACTATGCCACTCGTGATTTAGAATTGGAAACCATAGTTCATTCCTTGAATATGTGGAGTGATTATCTTATGGGGAAGAAATTTGATTTGTGGAAAGACCATAGTGGTCTAAAATATTTATTTGGGCATCCAACTTTGAATGCTAGGAAAATCAAATGGTTGGAATTTATTAGTGAGTAATAATTTTATATAAAACATATCAAAGGAAAGGAGAACAAGGTAGTTGTTTCACTAAACAGGAGGGTGCATGAGATGCATTATACAACCATTAACATGTATAAATTTGATTAAAAATAAAGAATTTTGGAAGCTGCAAAATTAGATCAAAATTATTTGGAAATAAAAGGGAAATTACAACAAGGTAATTATAAATAGAAAATTGAATATTATGAGATGAGAGAGGATGGAATCCTCATGTAAAGGGTCATATTTTATGTGCTTAATTTTAAAGAGTTGAAAAATATGGTGCTAAGAAAAATGCATAATGCACCTTGTGCTGGGCACCCAGGTTACCAAAAAACTATTGTAGTTGTCAAGAGACAATATTTTTTTGCTAGGTATGAATAAATAGGTGGATGAGTATATTTCTAGATGTTTAGAGTGTCAGAAGTTCAAGGATGAGCATAGAAATCCAATTGGTTTTCTACAACCATTGTCCATTCCCGAGTGAAAATAGGAAGTGGTGACAATTGACTTTATCACCAAGGTACCCAAAACATTGAAGAAACATGATTGCATCATGGTGATGGTGGATAAGCACACTAAAGATGCTCATTTTATTCCAGTGAAGCTCACTCACAAGGACAATGCAGATATTTATATGAGAGAAATTTCCAAGATTCATGGTGTGCCTAAGGAAATGTTTTCTAACATACATCCCAAGTTCACATCAAACTTTTGGAAGGGATTATTCAAAGGATTTGGGAGAAATATATTTTTTATCATAGAATATCATCCAAAATCAGATGGGAAAAAAGAGACAGTTAATCAAGTAATTGAAGATATGATAAGGATGAATGGGATGGATAAACCATCAAAATGGAAAGTTTTTTTTGCATTTAGTTGAGTTTTCTTATAATAATGGGTATCAAAGATCTTTAAAAATGATCCCATTTGAAGCATTATATGGCTGAAAGTGTAACACACTAGTGAGATGGGACAACCCAATAGGAAAAGCAGTGGTTGGGTTGGAATTACTCAGGGAAATTGAAGAACAAATGGTGAAGATAAATAACAAGTTAAAAGCTACACAAGACATGTAGAAAAGATATGAAGATAAGGGAAGAAATCACAGAGAGTTTAAAGTGGGTGACCATGTGTTCTCAAAAGTGAAGGCCAAGAGAATTTCCCTAAAGTTGGGAAACTGTTCAAAGCTTGCAGCAATATATTGTGGACCCTTTGAAATCCTAGAGAGGATTGGTCATATTGCATACATGATTTCACTACCTGCATCCATGTGCATTCATAATTTTTTCCATGTGTCTTTGCTTAAAACTTATGTGCCTGATGCTAATCATGTAATGGATTGGAATGTGATTCAGGTGGAAAAAGAAAAAGACTTTTGAGTTCATCCGGTATTCATATTGGTTTGGAAATTCAACATACCCTAGAATCAAGAAATATGGCTGGTAAAGGTCCAATGGAATTGTTATGGTCTCGAGGATGCAACCTAGGAGCATGAGGATGCCACACAGGAAGAGTACCTGCATCGTTTTGAATATTTTTTATTGTACATGTGTAATGCACTAAGGAAAATGCATAAATAATGGGAAGGGGAATGTAATACCCCTAGTATGAACCCAAATTGTAAATGTACATATATTTTATAAGCTAATGAGCCATGAAATTTTGAGCCAGAGTGTCTATGCATATATGTTTTGAGGCTAGAGTTCCTGTGTGATTAGGCCTGAGAGCCTAGATGATATGAGGTCAATTATCCTATCATTGTAATATGTATCACTCATACTATTAATAAAATAAATCACTTCTATAGACTAAATCATAAAAAAGAGTATGGGGGGCTAGGAATCCACAAGAGGGAAAGGGGGATAAGGGCTTGAGAATGGGGTGGGGGATAATTCAAGGGGGCTTAAGCCAAGGAATAAATTAATATTGTTCCTAAAGTAAAACATCATGTAATTATTTTATACTATGTTCCTAAAGGTTGGGAATGAGTCACCAAGTGGGACAAAGCTAGTTCATAAGGTGGAAAGTGTCAATTTAAAGGCATGCAAAATATATTGTGGGGAAATATTGTATTTTCCATCATTCTTTCCATTCTACCGATCATTCTCTCAATTATTTTTTTCCTTCAACCGTACCTTTGTTGGAGTGTAATTCGAAGCTGGGTACCTTGTAACTCCTAGGTGGTTGGGGTTGAAGAGGAAGGTTTCCAGGCGAGTGTGCATTCTTAAGGAGTGGGTTTTCATGCCCGTGAACATTATATCTGGGTGAGAGAACTTCCAGGAATTTATTTGCCTATGTGTTGGGAAATAGATACATATCTTTGAGAAGGGACACACTTCCTAGGGTGGGATAAGCTATGGGAAATGAGAGGTTGTAGTATGTTTTCTAAATCTGGCACCTTGACCTAAGTTTTATGTTTCTGGTTAGACCTTAGCTTGGCTTAGGAAACATAACTTGATGGAGTTTCTATCCTCAGATTAGGGGTGACCTATTACTGAGAGTTTATGAGCAACATAATATATGGTTTGGAGGAACTTCTGAGGTCTACACATAGTTGGTGATTTTACATTAAAAGATAAGTGTTATTTTATCTATGTTTATGTGCCAATTTCTCTGTGTATATTATGCTAATTTTGTATGCTTTAAATGTATATGTTTATGCATGAATTTGTATGCTAGTTGGATTGCATATTTGTATTCATATGAAGGGAATATTTTTAATTAAAAATTGTATTATAGAAAAGAAAATTTGTGTGGCATGGCCCAACTTGGGGCTGGGGATGCTACAAAACCCTTGGGTCACTACTAGATATGGCTATTGGACCCTCCATTTTTGGAGAAGACTCGATTTTGTGGAAATAACAAAGTTTTGAGGCAGTTAGAGTGTGTTATGGAAAAAAAAAATGCACCAATAGAGGATCCAATAAGTGGAAAACAATAGCTCAGAGTGCCAGCGAGGAATGCAGTTGTCCTCCAGTTAGAAGGAAAAAAAGAAAGCACCAGAACCTTCTACAATAAACCAAGAAGATGTAGACTCAACAAGGTGTAACAAACGAATTAAGAAGTTCTGCAGAAAGCTATAAGAACAACACTTATGAAATGGAACAAAGTTTTTGATGTTGTTGCTGCAGAGGTTGATACTGATAAAGCTGTTGATGTTTAATTGTAGAACCTTGAGATATCTCAACCTTGTATTTTGTACTGAGAATTGCATCTGTAATGTGTCGAGTCTTAGCTCTATTTCCAAGGTTGTGATCAAACTAGTCATGAAATGTAGTTACAGAGCTTCTGCACATCTAGGATCTGACTATTGTATACTCACCTTTGATATCTGAGTAATGAATAGATGAGAAATGTTATTTGGGGCCTAAAATTTGTTTAATTGTGTGTGAATGCTAAGATATTCATCTACAAAAGTGTTATCTATGTTTCTTTACTGATTCAATTAACGCTTAGAAATACTCTCACCAGAGGAATTTGTCCACATGTTATGCATTTCAATTTTACGTTTTGGTTATGATGTTTGCGTATAATCTTTTATAATCCCGTGATTAGGTCTTGTTTGGTTGATTTATTCCCACCACTACATTCTCTTTTATCTCAGTCCATTTAACACAAGTCTCGACAATGCTTCAGGTGAGACCTCCTTCCCTTGTGGAAGGTTGAATATGTCAGCACTCTATACTACAACGGTGCCTTTGTTGGAAAAATCCAAGAACCCTGGTCTCCAACCATGTGCTAAGAAATGGTTATGTTTCCAAGACCTTATTTCCAAGTGAGATTTCATAGGATGCAACATCATATTTTTGAGTCAAACATTGACAGGTGGTGGGAACAAAGGTGTGACGAGTTCATATTTCAAGAAATCAATTTATGACAATAGAGTTTGAGGGTTGTGAAGGACGTAGTCTATTATTCTGAGCCAACTAGTGGTCAGTACAAAATCTTCTGGATCTAGTTTCCATAGGAAGTCTTTCAATGGATTGATCGATTATAAGAAGCACCTGAGTTTAAAGATCAATTAAAGTGAAAGCCCCATTGGAACGCTGCAAACTAGCTTCCCTCCATCTATCGAATCACCTGATTTTTCGCGGGATATATTTTTGGGTCAAGCCTATTCTAGATAGATACTTCATCAAATTTTCTTTGGAGAACCACCACTCATTTTTGAAAGTAGAAGTGATGATTTACAAAGGCCCCTAAGGATGACTATTAAGGGAGATTCCTCTGTGGATGAAGGTTTTATTGACAGAAGAAGGAATGTTGCATGCTCCGTCAGGGGAGATGGAAGCATAAACCCCTGTGTATGAGGGGCAGGTGATTCAGGAAAATGGTTCATGAGTTAGGTTAAAACAATTCTTGAAATATGGGGGGTCATCTTCTTCGTGAGAAAAGTGCTAGATATGAAAACGCTCCAATAAGGGATATTATGACTGAAAATAATTGGAGAGAGTATATGAGAAAGTTAATGAAGAGGTAAGATCAGTTGTGGAAGATTATTGGCCTCGATATTAGCCCTAGGAAAGAACTAGAGAAGTTGCAGGAGTTTCATATACGCGGAAAACTGGCCAATAGTTGGTTGAAGGAAATATTTGGGGAGAAAGATGAAATTTTTTTAGGAAGCATATGATGAGGAGTTAGGATAGACGAGGGAGTTAGGATCAATTCCATTTCAAGAGAAAAAGGCTTAGTCATAACCCTTGAAGGATCTGTAGGAGACTCAGGTCTTGCTACACCGAAATATGTTGAGTCTCGTCAAGGAAATGGTACAGTATTGCACAACTACGCGACCCACCCCACTGGAAAAATAATTCCATTCAAAAAGAAAAGGAACCTTCCTTGGATATCCCCCACCCTCAGTGCCTTCTATAAATATGGTAAATTTTACACTAAATCCCATAATAAGTTCTACTGTCTCTCACAGTTATAGCACAATAGGTTCGAATTATAGTAGTAGTGGAAGTGTAGAAAGTTCTTTAGCTCTAGTACATCCAGGACCATCAAGATTTATATTGATAGGATCCCCCAATTATCTGATGGGAACTCAACGCATAGTCTCACTCACGGGATACCTATAATTTTGGGGTAAAGGGGATGACGATTTTGAGCAACATTGGTTCTTATGTGAGGCTATATGGAGGTCCCATGGAACTTTAGATGCCAGTAAACTAGTCAAATTCTAGACCACATTGAGAGGTAGAGAATTAAAATGATATGTTGGAACAAGGGCAGACTCAGGGTTCAACGCTATAACAATGCACCAACAAAACCCTAACTACCAGCCATTTCAGCAACACCTACGAAGAAGATGAAGTCTCACCCGAGGTAGAGGCAGGGGTGGTTGCAGGACTCAGGTGTTTGCAACCTTAGTTGGGACACAGATCTATGATTATAACACTTAATAGAGCACTTAGCACCATTAGTTCATCATTATCTAACCAATATCTACTCCGAAGAGCAAACAGAGCATCACAACATTCACCCTGATCTAAGGTATATAAGAACTTAACAAAGGAATTAGATCAGATCTAGCAGATTCAAGCACTAACAAAGTTCACAGATGTAATATCTAGCATCCAGATTCATCATAAGCACAAAGAATAAACATATCTATCTATTTATATCAAAGCACTTAGCACATAACACATAAACACATTAGAAAATCGCAAAAAGATGAATAACACAGTATTTACGTAGTTCACCCCCACCCCGGGGCTACATCCACCAACTCTTATTCTTTATTAGCTTCAATCAGTCATCTACATGCACAAAGCCAAAAAACCTTACTCCGCATAAGACATGATATCTGTGCAGCTCGCTAGATCCTCTTTCCTTGCGTTACAACACAAATCCTTCCACAGTCTCTTACAATGACTTACACTTGGCTCTGCAAGTCTCACACAGTATGCACAAATCCTTACACTTATTGATCACACAGATCCCACTCTTAGCACTTAGCCAACTTGCACAACACTTGCACACTATTCAACTACTTATTACATTGCCTAGCCTTCTATTTATACATACAAAATAGGCCTAAACATGGGTAAACCCATGGGCCGACATCCCATTCCTGTTACATATTCACAAATCCCAAAAAGGACCCAAAAAGGGGTCGAGATCTTGTGATGTCTGCTTCATCTTGTGCTCCATCTTCGACAGGTTGTCGAAGTTCAAAAATAGGTAAACTTGACCAAGGACCTCCCAAAAATTGGTCAAGGGCCAACAGGCCCCCAACACTCACCTATGACTCATCCCGAGTCACTCTGGTATGACTAGTTCTGCTTCGAATGCCTCAATCTTTGCTCAAGCTGCTTCGACCTACTGTTGTGCTACGACCTCCTTTTCAGTGAACTTGTGGATGACTACATCATTAATAGGTCCCTCTAGATGGTGTTCTGTTGTAGTGACAACCTGCTCTAGCTCTTCTCCTTGGCCTTCTACCTTTGTAAACAAATGATAGGACTTATCTTGCAGAGGCTGGAGTTTCTGAGTTATCTCCATAACTTTTCTCTGGATAGTATGGATTTGCTTCTGAGTTATCTTTTTGGCTTTATACTTCGCCTCTTGGAGTTGCGACTCTAGTGCTCTTAATTCTGGACTCTCAGTGAGTCGTTCATATGTTAGGGCACTGTGATAAGTGAGATTCTTACATTCCAGGGTAAGAGCCTTGAGCCTTTTAACTGTGCTCCTATAAGTTGCTTCTCTTTCGTCCCTTACATCTTGAGGGATCTCGGGTACTGCGCGTAGCTCCAAATCTGCTATGCGTTGTTGTAGATGTTGGATCACTTCTTCAATTTGCACTACTTGTTGTGGGACTCACTCTTTGGCCTTTACTTCTACGACTGTCATAGAGCGAAGTGTTATGTTGACCATTTCCTTTACTTCGAGTTGCTCTGTGAGAAACTGTTCCTTTTCTACTTGTGTTAAAGTATGGGTGGCTTGCGCTATTTCTCCTTGTGCTCATCGAAGATGAGATTCGACTGTATTATATAGGCGGTGGAGTTGAGTTGGCTCATCTCTCAATTTGGTTCCCCTAGCACAGTGGAGACTATGCGGCTAGACTGCAAGGCCTGTTGTACCCCTTGGAGTTTAGTCTTGATTTGATCATACATGTCCTCTTGATTTTCTTCTTGTTTCTCTGCTATTTCCAGTGAAGCATCATTCAGGGATTCTACGAGGAAGTCGAAGTCATCAGAGGTGAGGATGGTCTGCATCTTGGTCATGGTGGCCTTCGATTTCATTCGGGAGGAAGGTTTCAGAGGTGAACCTTTCCTCTTCTTCAGGGGATCAACCTCATCACCCTGTTTCCATTTGACCTCTTTGTCATTCAAATATTCACCATCACCTCTTTGCTTTGGTGAGATGGAATAAGTCTTCACAGATGCACTATCTAAATCCTGAACCTCTTCAGTTTTCTTTGTTCTTCTAGGTCTGGGTGTATCCTGCGCAATTTATGGGTTGTTGATGTCAGATATCTCCGTAGGCTCTCCTAGAATGAGGAGGTCTGCCGACCAGTCCTTGGTGATATCCTCCAAGTCCTCTTCTGTTAGCTTATAGTAGGATTAGAGTTGTTTCTTGTGTTCGTCAGCGTGCGCTGTGATGTAAATAAAATGTCAGTATGCACTGAACTTCATGAAGGGCCTGAACCAATGTAGAGTGTTCAGAGTGATGCGAGGTTCAGAATGGATGGCTATCTTTATATGGTTGTAATAGGTATGAAAAACAACATTGGACTGCCACTGTTTATTCATATCGCTTGAGTACCATAGTGTACTGAACTTCATGGCCAATGGTTCGAAAGGCTCGATGTCTAGGAAGGTCGCACCTTCCGGCATCTCCCAGGCAATAAAAGCGATCAGGATCAATAGCTAGCTGAAATGAAATTTGTACATTTGGTATTGGGATTCTCTGCAGTCGAGTTCTAATTGGTTCACCAGGTACTTCACCCAGTTCATCTGAAGTCCTTCTGCGCACTTCCCTGCGAGGTCGACTGCAAAACCAGTGACTTGGGTGGGTCAGTTTTTTCGTACTAACTTCCCTGCAATCAATTGACAGGGGAGGCGCACTGTGCTTCTCTGGATAGAAGCTACCTTGTGGCCTCACGTTCCCTTCTCGACATCTCCATAAGTGTCCTTGATCCGCTGTGCTAGGGAGTGATCCATGGATTTTTTGGGGTAAAACTCTTGTGGATCAGTTCCTTGCATACTTAACCTCGTGATTCAATTGATCAACATTAAATCAACTGTTATACGGTGGTTTAGCCACAAATAACCTCCATGGTAACAAAAAAACAATAGTTTGACACATGCATTCACCTCCCGGTGTCTTCCGAAGTGATGAATCTTCATGACATTGAGCAGGGTGGACTACACGAGGTTACGGGTCCATGAATGTGGATTATCTTCGAATTCTTCCCCTTAATCTAGGTCAGGTACTTATGTGGGGCGAGAATTTTGTAAAATTTGCGATCTCCGAGGTTGAAGTCACTAACCTTCAACACCACAATCTTATCTTGGTCTGCTCGAACTGCACGTATCCCCTTCAGGAGGTACGCAGTGACCAAGCCATACTAAAAATCTCTAGGCACACTGTCTCGATTTATTGCACTTCTCATAGGTGGTAGATAGGTGGGTAATATGGTCAGGATCAATTTAGAATTCTCTAGATCATCCCTGTGCTTGGTTCTCTTTTCAGAGGATGGCCAAGATGGTCTGGCTTCATGAGCAGTGGATGTAGAGGTTGGTATTCCTCTCGTCGACGATGCTTGTATACCTGTAGACATCGAAATGACTCTTTCGGCCATGAGGTCGATAAAAAATTCTTCAACAACTTTCTCTGCAGCACTCAACTCGTCCGACATACACACTCGGGGTTAACAATCTCGGGTTCGGGGGGTAACTTAGACACAGTAATGAGATAGAGAGAAAGAGCGTGATGATCACTGTATAAACTTGACTTAGTCTACGGGCTCAAATTCTCAATTAGTGAAAGTGTTCTCACTGCATGGCACGATGGGATAAATAGGTAACATGACAATGATTCACTTGCAATGGGTATGAATCCTTCATTAACTCTGTTATGTCTGTTATGGCGCGGTCCTAACGGTCGGATGGCGAGATGTCTTTCCATAAATGGATTTCTATCCATTCGGAGCATTGATCTAACGGTTATAATGGCCCCAACGACTATATTTCTTTGTTATGGCGAAGTGCCATGTGTCGTTTTTTTGATATCTCAGTGAAGCTCCAATTTTGCAATTTTTTCTTCTGCGAGGTTTCCTCTAGAACCTTCTGCAACTTGTTTATCTTAGCTCTCTTATTACTTAGCTTTTTATCCTTCTTCCCAGTGAGCTTCGTCTCGGTGTGCCTTTTTCCATTCTGATCCTTAGCTTATTTTGGCATAGTTACTTTGCATTGTTGAGATTATTTCCTAAGATTCAAGGGTAACCCTTCTTCTTCATTTGGAATAGGTACTTCAATATTCAGTGGTTCTTCTAGTGTTCTTGCAACTTCGACGTCCGGGTCTCTGGTGTTAAATGGATTTGATCTGTTCTTATTTTCTTCAATCAAGTGTGCAATCCTTCTAGTCATGAATTCTTTTAATTCTTGCTTCTGTTGTTCTAAAACTTCTTCTTCTTCTGTCCTCCTGGCCTGGTCTCTTTCAATCCAATATTTTCTTAGTAGCATGGTAAATGGGGCATTGTTCTCATTGAATTTAACAATCTCAAAATCTTCCTCTGTCGAAGTTCCATTGGCATTCATAGGTATTCGGGTGAGCTTTCCACATAGGTTTATCAACTTTCCTTTGAACAGTCCTATTCCTCCTAGTGAAGGAATCATAGAAGGCTTCCCTATAGTTTCCCACATTCTCTCTGTCATGATATTCACCTGTGTTTCCTCATCCAGAACACAGTAAATGTCTAAGTCTCCTATTCTTTCTTCAAGGCATTCTTTTTTTGTGAAGATCTCTGATAAGTTGACATGTTGGTGGTCATTCAGGGTTTCTTTTATTTGCAATAATATAGTCTCTGATTCTTTCTGGGATTCTGTCATAATCTTATTTTCTGGATCTGCCTTAGGGTTTTCTTGATTCATATTCATTTCTTCAACCTTAGCAATCATTCTAGGGCAATCCAAAACTTCATGGTCCATATCTTTACAACAAATACAACTAGGTATTCTCCCAGGGAATTCCTTAGCAAGATGTCTGGGTTTTCTGCAACTGTAATAAAGGGTTAATCTTCTCTTTCATTTAAATGATCCCCAACCTTTCCCATACTGCGCACTAGGATCATGGTATCTAACCTACAAAAAATTCTTTCTAGGATCCTGCATACACTTATTAGTCCAAATATCCTTTCTATGCATAGGTATAACATATTTTTCACTATTCTTATCAGATCTACTCATATCAAATCTTCTTTCATCTATTAATACCCTAGTTTTCAAGCTAGGACAAAATCTATCAAACATACCTAGATTCATACTTTTGAAACAAAACGTCCACTAATCTTACTTCTACAGAGCATAAAGCTTTCAGATCTAGAACGTTTTCACTATTCTTACCGTTATCAAAACACAGAGATTTCAAATCTTACCTCTTTTAATCAATAATTCTCACTTTTACCTTTCTTAAGGCACAAAGCTTCCAGATCTTACCTCTTTACTTCAGATTGGACTTCTTTTCCTTAGAACAGAACTTGCCAAACTAGTAGAGTGTTGCGCACTAGAGCAATAGATCTACGCACAGAGCTTTCACAATTTCAGATTAGATCTTTGCACAAAGCTTCTTCTTCCTCAGTTCCTAGTAATCACAGTTTCAAGTTCCAACAACAGAACCATTTGTTGGCACAGGGGTAGATCCAGGGCTCAACGCTACAACAACGCATCAACAAAACCCTAACTATCGACCCTTTCGGCAACACCTGCGAAGTAGATGAAGTCTCACCCGAGGTAGAGGCAGGGGTGGTTGCAGGACTCAGGTGTTTGCAACCTTAGTTGGGACACATATATGTGATTATAACACTTAATAGAGAACTTAGCACTGTTAGTTCATCGTTATCTAACCAATATATACTCTACAGAGAAAATAGAGCATCACAACATTCACCCTGATCTAAGCTATATAATCACTTAGCAAAGGAATTAGATCAGATCTAGCAGATTCAAGCACTAAGAAAGTTCACAGATGTCATATCTAGCATCCAGATTCATCATAAGCACAAAGCATAAACAAATCTATCTATTTATATCAAAGCACTTATCACATAACACATAAACACATTAGAACATTGCACAAAGAAGAATAACACAATATTTATGTGGTTCACCCCCACCCTGGGGCTACATCCACCAAGTATTATTCTTTATTAGCTTTAATCAGTCATCTACATGCACAGAGCCAAAAACCATTACTCCACATACAAAATAGGCCTAAACATGGGTAAACCCATGGGTCGACATCCCATTCTCGTTACATATTCCCAAATAAAAAAAAGGACCCAAAAAGGGGTCGAGATCCCGTGATCTCTACTTCATCTTGCGCTCCATCTTCGATAGGTTGTTGAAGTCCCAAAATAGGTCAACTTGACCAAGGATCTCCCAAAACTTGGTCAAGGGCCAACAGGGCATATTTATTGCAAATAAATATTTCTCAATTCAAATAAATATTTATTGCAGAGTTTTTCCTACCTCAATATAAACAACAAACCCTCTCTGAGTTGTGGGAGATCAAGCAACGAGATGGGGATTCTACTTTGGAGTACAACCAACGATTCAAAGATGAAATCAGGAAGACAAAAAAACATATTTACAAGAATCACCAAAGTGAATGGTTCATTCAGGGGATTTTACCTTTGAATCAAATTCCATTAAATCAACAAATAGTAGCCACTTTGGGAAAAGAATTAGAACATTCCATGAAAATTGAAGCAATGACTCGATACCCTGGGAATTTTCGCATGATGAGATCCCCATAGGATAATAATGTTGTGCAACTTTAGGGCCAGAATTCCACACTGACTAAGAAAATTCAAGAGTTGGCCCTACCTAGATGAGGTCGACCATAGATCTGGTGCACTGGTTGCTACAACAAAGATCATATGGTGAAAGAGTATGAAATATCCCTGATCCCGCTGATCAAGATATTTGCTACTGATCTAATGTTTTGTCTCGCAGATCTGATACACTAGGGGTTTATGGATGCGTTTCAGTTGCGTGTTTGAGATATTTATGGTTATTGCAAGTGCATGTTGGTTATTGCATGTGCATGTTGCATATTTATGGTTTAAACAATATATAAAGGATGCATGCAGAAGTAAAGAACATCAACTGCCCAATATATGTATTATGCGACTCAAGCATGGAAATACAATAGCATACTGGAAATATAGAAATAATCATCAGCTAGATCTCATGGATCATCACTGGAATACAAACAAATAACATCAAAATACCCATGATCAGAAGATGATAGTAGATCTGATGCATGCACAGATAGACCAACAAAATATGCGATTCTAGAGAAGTATGGTAACCGCTACCAGCTGGAAAAATCGTCCGGAAGAATTGACCGTCGGAATGCACTGGAAACTACTCCAATAGAAGTGCCCTAATCTCTATACTGAAATGGATGTTTGTCGGATCTCGGATCTGACCCCTGAGGCACTGGATCTGGACCCCTGGGGGGTTTGCGCACCTCCTGGGACTCTGTATGCACCCCAAAGAATTCCACCAACGAAATCTGCTTCTATATGGCTCAAAACAATCGTCTCACCAAATAAGGAAATGGGTCAGAAGGATTTGTCCGGATCTTCTCTGAAATTCTGCATGCAACACCAAATGTCTGTCCGGAAGAGTTGTGCCCTAAATGGATGAATGAGTCGATCTACAATATTCCACCATCAGAATATGAAGATAGATGGCTCAATAGAAGCACCCTGGCTGGATCTCAAATGGGTTGGAAGGAAACTGCAATCTGGATACGGATCTCGTGCAGCTCTCCAAACCCTCAAACTGACTTGTGCCCTCACTGGCTGAGTTGCGCACTCTGCAATGGATACTCCTGAAAAGTATGGTGAAATACCTGGATGGTATCTCTGATGGGATAGGGTGTGTCTCTCAACACCGAAACCAATCAATGGTGGTGGTTTCCTCCAGAAATCCACAAAACAGTAAGGTCGACTCTCCTCCTCCTCTGGGAACTCTCAACATCAAATCATAACAATGCATAATGAGGAATTAGGTAAAATTCCTCCCTTTATATCTTTCCCAATATAATTCTTCATTGACCTCACTTAAGATAGGCGCCTTTCCTCCTAAAGTGATTTATTTGTCAATTAAGTCCCCCCTTAACACATTTTCATTCTAATTCTTCGTTGACTTAGGCTTAAGTGACTTTTCCTAAGTATTTTGGCTTAATTCATCGTTTAGCCGTTAATTCCTCCTTATTTCTCCATCTTGTTCTCTGTTTGTGCCTGACTATAGTCTACGGGAACATATAGACTACTAAGTCACTCCCTACTAGCCTACTCTTGGGAACGGGACATCACAGTCCTCCCTTCCTGAAATTGCTTGTCCTCAAGCAACATCAATCCTGGGTGCTGCAGAATATGCTCTCCCTCCCATGTGGCATCCTCCACTGGAAGACCCCTCCATATAACCAAGCACTCTCTGATGATCCTTCTCCTCAATATGCGCTCTCTCTGCTCTAGTATCTCCTCTGGCACTAGTTCCAACTGACCCTCCTCATCCAAGGGTGGCAACTCCTGTGAAATGCTAACCTACTGTCCCACCACCTTTTTAAGGCAAGAGACGTGAAAGACGTTATGAATCTTGTTACCTTCGGGTAGCTCTAGCTCATATGCCACCTCGCCTATCCTCCTGATGACTTTGTATGACCCATATAACTTTGGCTTCAGTTTCTCTGCTCCGCTCCTCTTCAAGGAAGATTTTTGGTATGGCTGTAATCACAGGAAAACCAAATCTCCTACCTCAAAACTGCACTCAACTCTGTGTCGATATCTGTATATCTTCTGTTGATTCTGAGCTGACTGCAAGTTCTCCTTTGCTGATCGAAGGATCCTTTGACTCTCCTCCACCCAATCCTTGGCCCCCAGGACCCTCTTGTCCCCAAACACAATATCTATAAAGGAGGGTGCATCGTATCCATACAATGCCTTGAATGGTGACATCCTCGTAGACATATGGTAAGTTGTGTTGTAGCAATACTCACCCATATGTAACCATCTCACCCAAGTGTGTTTTTATCCCCCGACATAGTTCCTCAGATACCCTTCCACCCATTTGTTGATGATATATGTCTGCCCATCTGTCTGTGGGTGGTAGCTAGTACTCGTGGCTAGCTCTGTGTCTGTCAATCTGAAAAGCTCCTGCCAAAATGTGCTGATGAAGCACCCATCCTTATCACTGAATATCTACCTGGGTAACCCGTGCAACCGGAATACCTCCCTGAAGAACAACTCTGCTACCTATATGGCCTTATATTCTGTGGGTATGGCAAAGAAATGTGCGAACTTGATCAGTCTTTCGACCACCACAAATATACAGTCCCTTCCCTGCACTCTAGGGAGGCCTGTAATGAAATCCATGGAAATGCTCTCCCATTTCTGCTCTGGAATGGGTAGAGGTTGTAGTATCCCTGCGGAATGTGTCTTCTTGGACTTGTTCTGCTGACAAGTTGTGCACTCTCGTATGTGTTTCAACACGTCATCCTTGAGACTCTTCCATGAGAATCTCTCCCTGATCTGCCTATAAGTTTTGAAGTATCCTTGATGCCCTGCTGTTGGTGAACCATGACACACCTTCAGAATCTTCCTTTTCAGGGTGGATTATGGAACCAAGTAGATCCGGTTCTTGTAGAAAATGACGTCATCTAGAACCTGATATCTATCATCAATCACTTGCCCGTCCATCACCTCACAAGCAAATTTGTTTTTGGAGTATTCCTCCAACAAATGAGCTTTCGAATCTGTACAAATATCCATCATCGAACATCCTGCTGGTCTCCTGGACAATGCATCCGCCAAAACATTCCTTTTTCCCTTGACATACTCAATATCAAAGTCGAATGCTTGGATCTTTGAGACCCACTTCTGCTGCCTCTCGCTGAGGTATTTCTGGTCAAGGAAATACTTGAGACTGTTATGATCAGTCTTCACTACAAACCTGTTGCCAACCAGATACTGCCTGAATTTGGTTAAAGCATGCATGATCGCTAGCATCTCCTTGTCATAAATAGGATAGAGTCTCTCTGACTCGTCGAGCTTCCTTCTCTCAAACAAAATGGGGTGGCCCCCCTACATCAATACTTCTCCAATCCCCACCCCTGATGCGTCGCACTCTAAGATGAATGGCTGAGAAAAGTCTGGGAGGGCTAGAACAGGGCATGTGCTCATAACCTCCTTCATTTTGTTGAATGTCTGTTGTGAATACTCTGTCCAATGAAAAGCACCCTTCTTTTTCAAGTCTATGAGTGGTGCTACCAACTATGAAAAACCCTTGAAAAACCACATGTAGTAACTGCATAACCCAAAGAATCCTCTCAGCTCCGTGAGATTCTTGGGCATTGGCCAATCCACAATGGCTCTGATCTTTTCCTGGTGAACCTGTACTCCCTGCCCACTGATGATATGCCCTAAGTACAGTAGTTCCCTCATGCCAAATTCACATTTAGATTCCTTGGCATATAAAGACTGGGTCTTCATAATATCCCAGACCTTCTCCAAATGTGCTAAATGCTCATCCCATGTCTTGTTGTAGATCAATATATCGTCGAAGAATACCAGAAGGTACTTCCTCAACTGTCCTCTAAAGATATGGTTCATGCAAGACTAGAAATTGGCTGGTGCGTTGGTCAGTCCAAACGGCATGACCAAGAACTCAAAATGTCTGAAATGGCATCGGAATGTTGTCTTCTCAATATCCTGCTCCCTGATGCTGATCTGATGGTATCCTGAACGTAGATCAATCTTGTTGAAGAAGACTGCCCCATGTAACTCATCCATCAGCTCATCTATGCGTGGAATGGGGTAATGATTCTTGATTGTTTTCTTATTGAGCGCTCTGTAATTGATGCACATCCGTAATGTGCCATCCTTCTTCAGTACCAGTACTACTGAAGATGCAAAAGGACTCCTGTTGGGCCTGATATTCCCCATAGCGAGCAATTCTTTGATTGCTTTCTCAATTTAGTCCTTAAATTTCTTGGGGTGTCTATAGGGTGATGTAATCACTGGTGTAGCCCCTGCCTATAACTCAATCATGTGCTCAAAACCCCTGTTTGGCAGTCTCCCTGGTGGTATCGGCCCAAATAATGGCTCATAATGTCCCAGAAGCTCTTTGATCTGTGGGTGGTACTGCTCCCGACCCTCTGAGTCTTTTCGTGTGGTGATCCAACACTCTGCTGCGTAAGCCACATCACCATGAAAAAAAATCCACTCCATCATGTTTGCTGATACTGCTCAAGGCGCCCCTATAGACATGCCTCTCAGCACAACTCTCGATCCGCTGGCATCTCTGAAGCTCATAGTCAACGTCTGATAGTTGAACCCAATCTCCCCCAATGATTATAACCACTGTACTCCTAACACGACATCCATATCTGATAGATCCACTACATAAAATGTGTCAGTCAGGGTGTAGTTGCCAAGTTTGACCTCTAGGTCATGGATCATGTCCAAGCATGTCATTGTGTATCCATCGGCCACTACCACATGGAATCCCTCAAACTCCTCTGTGCGTAACCCCCTCCTGGCTACCAAGGATGCATCTATGAAGTTGTGGGTGGCCCCACCATAAAATAAAGTTGTCATGCATTTCCCTTGTACAAGGCCCTTGAGCCTGAGAGTGTTGTACCTGGGTATTCCTGAAAGGTTGGCTATGGTTTCCCCTTTCACCTCTCTACGAGGTTTGGCCTCCTCCTGGGGCTGGGCCCTTACCGGTATCTAAGGTTTCTTCGGCTGCTTCTCTAGCTCATGTGTGGTCTCAGTCTTTGAATCACTGTCTGTCGGTGCCTGAATATCCTCATCCTCCTCCTCACTACCTGATTCCACTTCAATATAGTGGATCTATCCCTTCCCCATGCATCTATGCCTGGGGACCCAAGGATCTCTGCAGGAGAAGCAAAGATTCTTCCTCATCAACTCCCGTCGTGTATCATCATCCAACTTAGGCTTGTCCTTCCATTCCCTTGGAATATTCTTTGGATCCTTGTCTCTATGTGGTACAAAGGGTTTAGTGAAAGGTTTAGTTTTTGGCACCGAATCCACCAAATCTCTAGTGTGTCAGATGACATCATGCAAGGAATGAGGTTAGTATGCCTTCAACCAAACTCTCAAGGGTTCTATGAGCCCTTCTGTGAATAGCATGACCAGTCACAGCTCAGATATGTCTGTCACTGCCACTGCTACTCTCTGAAACTTCGAGATGAATGCCTCTGCTGTGCCAGTTTGTCTCAACTGGGATAAATCTCT
>ML776782.1:915523-936237 GCA_009831015.1 Picea engelmannii | reverse complement strand
TTGTACTTGAACATTTAAGTGGGGTAAAAGGAGGTTGCCCCCTCGAAGAGGCTTATTATCTGAAATTATCTCTTTTTCAAGGCGTTGAGTACTTTTCCTGAGGTTTTTCTATGCTATATTGAAGTTTGGTTCTTAACAGATGAACTACGTTTACACCCTATCAGAGCTATGTAAGATTTGAAAAGTGGGTTTTTGATTTCATTGGGAACATAAACCCAATAGATCAACATTCCAAGACTAGGTATATAATTACCACAACATGTTATCTTACGTGATGGGCTGAAGTTGCACCAGTGCGAGATTGTTCTGTCAATACTGCAACTAGATTTATTTTTCAAAATATTACTCGCTTTGGTTTCCCTCAGAGTTTAACCAGTGATCAGGGTGCATATTTCATAAATACAACTATAACTACTCTCACGCGTGAATTTCTGTTTCAACACCATAAGAGCATCTCTTACCATCTAAAATCTAATGGGATAATCGAAGCATTCAATTTTTGTTTGGAAAGGGGCTTGAATAAGTTATGTTCCGCAAACCATGAGGATTGGGATGAGATATTCTCAGCTTTATTATGGCCGTACAAAACTACTACCAATAAACTACACAAGTATACTCTGTTCCAACTAGTTTATGGTAGAGAATCTGTTGTTTCTTTCGATTTTATCACACCCAAATTATACATTGTGTAAGTCACTCATATGACATAAGAAAAATCAGTTGCATAACATGTTGCTGAGTTATTTGAGCTGGATGAAGCATGATTCCTCACATAATTTCATCAGACTATCCAACAATCCCAACAAAAGGCCTGGCATGATCGACATATCAAGCATAAGTATTTTTTTCAAGGAGACAAAGTTATATTCTATGACAGCAAGTATCATAAGCATGTTGGTAAGTTAAAAATGCATTGGCTTGGACCGTTTATTGTTGCAAAGATAAATGAATTTGGAGAAGTTAGAATCGCACAACTCAATGGTATCCTTTATCTTGGTTGGGTGAATGGTGCATGCATGAAACCCTTTCTATGTTCTCAATAATCATTGTTGCGTAACCCTCCTATGTTAGGAGTGGCTTTCCTAGGTAGGATTTCCATTTGTATTGCAATTTTCCTTTGTCAATAATACGATGACATGTCAATTCGATTACATATTCTCGAGTCTAGTTTTCCAGTCCCAATCATCCACTCTGGATATTCACTTTTTGGTCAAGGAGCTTGTCATCACATCATTTCATAGCTAACATCAACCATCCTTATATTTCGTGTCCATATGTTGTCACTGTTAATTTATGAGCTTGATTTTTTATGCGGATTAATTATTTTATTTTCTTCAACACTTTGATTCCAACTTAATACACTTCAACAATACCAAATCATAATTGAATAACAATAACTATGTAGATAAGTAAGCATGCACATCAACAACACATATACCTTGGGGAAACCCTGTACAGGGAGAAAAACCCCAGCAAATGATATTCCTTTATTGGAGTAATAATGTATGATCACTTACAAATATCCACCATGAATGTTCTTCTCTTAAAGAGCTTGCCAAGATGACTCTGACCTGACAAATACATAAGAGACCTTGCCGAAATACATCTCTGATATGTTGCCTCTATTGTTGATATACAACACTGATATGATGTTGATATACACCTCTGATATACAACCTCTATTGCTAATATACAACACTTATATGCTTCTTTGGTATGTTGCCACTTTATCACTTATATGCACCTCTATTGCTTCACCCTTAACCTACATAGAAACTGTGTTTAAGAGAGGGGTCGACCTCTGCTTATACAGGCCTAAGAGGAGAGGCTCGAAATAGTAACTTGTTTGCATGCTTCAATCATAATTTAGTTTGAAATTAGAACTAGACTTGAGACTGGTATAATCTAGTTCGAAAATAGAACTAGACTTGAGACTTCAGTTACAACTCATCATTACACTTTAGTTTGAAAATAGAACTAGAATTGAGACTGGTATACTTTAGTTTGAAAATAGAACTAGAATTGAGACTGGTATACTTTAGTTCAAAAATAGAACTAGACTTGAGATTTAGTCACAACTCAACATTATCCTTTAGTTCAAAAATAGAACTAGACTTAAGACTTCAATTGAAACTCATCATTACACTTTAGTTATAAAATAGAACTAGACTTGAGACTTCAGTTACAACTCGACTCTTTACAAGGAAATTCAAAATTATCTTCATGGTGGATAATGTTACATGTGTCAATGCACTAGATCAATAAATTTATATCATCTGCAATATTAGGAATATCATTTGTTTCTAGCTCATAGGAATTTTATATTCAACCTAAATTTTTCTAGATGCCTTGACTTTTTCTCATGGATCACAAGGCTTGACTAGGCTCACAGAGGTTTTTACGTTCCCCTTGACTTTTGCACTAGTCTGTCTATGCTCACAGAGGTTGTACGTTCCCCCTGAATTTTGCACTAGACTGTCTATGCTCACAGAGGTTGTACTTTCCCCATGAATTTTGTATTAGACTCACATAGCATATCGTTCGTCCTGAATTTTGGTTTGACTCACAGAGGTTTTACGTTCCCCCTGGCTTTTGTCAATACCTCACAAGACTGGTTGATTCTCCAAATCTCCCTGGCTAGCCTCAGGGTGGCCCATATGGCCTCTCATTGGAGAATGACTGTCGATGCTGCCAAATTTAACACTCCCTCTCAACGATGGAGTCATTCTCAGCCACACCAATATTACCTCTCAGCTGAACAAACTGTCTCGATGTCAAAGGCTTGGTTAGGATATCAACTACCTGCTCACTCGTGGCTATGTACTGTAACTTTACAGTTTTTCTCTGGACCAAGTCTCAGATGTAGTGGTACCTCATGTCAGTATGTTTTGACATGTCGTGAAATACCGATTTCTCTTTAAATTTTATGCAACTTTGATTATCATAGTGAACCACCGTCGTCTCGATCTTGTCACAAAACAAACCAGAAACCAATTTCCTGAGCCATACCGCTTCCTTGCTAGCATCACTTGTTTCAATGTACTTAGCCTCTGCTGTACTCTATGCAATGGATCCCTGCTTCCTTCTTGACCAAGAGATCATAATGGATCCTAAACTGAAGCAGTATCTGTAAGTACTCTTCCGATCCACTGGTATTTCTTGCCAATCAACATTTTCATACCCATGCAGAAATAAACCACCACTGGATATATATCTCAGACCATAAGCAATGGTCCCTTTGAGATATCTCAATATGTTCTTTGTTGCCACCTAGTGTCTTTGTCTTGGTTCAGTCATGAATTGAATCATTGCAATCACTTCATAGCATATATTTGGCCTAATGTGGATCATGTACATCAATGATCCAATCAACTGCCTATACATGGTGGGATCCACCAAATCCGAACTTGTATCAGAATCATGCAACTTCCTCAGGTTGGTAATCATCAGAGTAGACATGGATTTTCAATCCATCATACCAAACCTCTTTAGTACATCCACTGTGTATTTTCCTTGTGCCAGAAATATCTCGCCTTGTCTTTGCCATACTTCCAATCTTAGGAAATAATGCATCAAGCCTAAGTCGTTCATCTCAAATTATGAGGTTAGCTCTGTCTTACACTAGGCTATTAGCCCTTCATCTCCTGTTATAAAGAGATCAAAATACATGATTAGTATAATAGGTTGGTTACCTCTTACCTTGAAGTACAGATTTGCATCAACATCACTTTTCTAAAATCCCAAGCTTTTAAGAAATCCTTCAATCATGTCATACCAAACTCTGGGAGCTTGCTTAAGACCATACAAGGCCTTCCTTATCTTTCATACATGATTTCCCTTGTTATGCAGTACAAAACCATCTAGTTGCTCCACAAAGACCTCCTGTTCAATCTTTCCATTCAAGAATTTTGTTTTTACATCCATCTGATGTAGCTTCCAACCAAGAACTGGAGCTAAAGAAATAATAGTTCGAATGGAGGTATACCTGGCTATAGGGGAAAACGTCTCTTCGTATTTGATTCCTTCTTTCTGAGTGAAGCCTCTGGCTACAAATATTGCTTTAACATTTCCACACTTCCATCAGCTACATGTTTGATCTTATAGATCCATTTGGAAGAAACCATTTTTTTGTCTTTTGGCCTTGGCACAATGTCCCAACCATTGTTCTTTTAATAGACATGTATTCCTCAAGCATGGAATACTTCCATACTTGTAATTTATCTGCTTCTTCAAATGAAGAAGGTTCGACACCACTAATTCTCCTCATCAGTGCAACATATCCTCCAAACCTATGAGGCCTCTTCCTTTCCCTGAAAGTTCCTTTGGGAGAAGCTATCCTTTCTACTTCCTACACTATTTATTTAAGCCACCCTGGATTCCTTTTGGTTGGAGGTTCTTCAATAGTCCTTTATAACACTTTAGTAGGTTCTAGGGGCTCATTACTTGTCCTTTCACAAGGTTCCTCCCTCTGATCATCTGACTCTTGATTTTCAGAAGAGGGTGAAGCTGGTTGAGTTGCTTATGATTCCCGCGTAAGCTCTATGGATTTCTTAAATGTGGCTTCCTCATGGAAAGTCACATCTCTTCTTACCTCTATTTTCCTATGACCTAGAACATAAATCATGTAATCCTTGGAGTTCTCACTGTACCCCACAAAAACCCCTTTCTTTCCTGAGGGTTCCATCTTTGTCCTCTTTTTCTTAGGGACATGAATATACACAGGACACCCAAATATCCTTAGAAACCCTACATTAGGTTTGATCCCTGAGAATACCTCTTAGGGAGTCTTATCCTTTAAGATAACATGTGGAGACGTGTTCTGAATATACACGACAGTGGAGGTAGCTTCTTCCCATAAATAAAATGGCAGATCCTGGTCAAACATCATTGCTTTTGTTGCCTCACAATTTGTCCTATTTTTCCTCTCAACAACTCCATTTTGCTGAGGGTTATATGGCACTGTCAGTTGTCTCTTGATTCCTTCTGATTGGCATAAATCCTCAAACTGGAGAGATTCAAAATCTCCTCCATTGTCTGTTCTAAGGACTCTGATGTGTTTCCCTATCTTCTTTTCAATAAAGCCTTTATACTCTTTGAATTTATCAAAATTGTCACTTTTATCTTTAAGGAAATATATCCAACATTTTCTTGAGTAATCATTAATAAAAATGACATAATAAGCACAACCACTGAGTGAGGGAGATGACAAGGGACCACATACATCAAAATGAACCAGATCTAAGATTCCCTGAGCTCTGTTGTCACTATTAGGAAATGATTTCTTTATATTTTTACCTAGTATGCATCCCTTACAAATTTCATTTTTACTAAGAGAAATAGAGGGAATTCCACATACCATGTTTTGTAGATCTGGAAGAGTTTTGTAATGAATATTTCCAACTCTCCTGTGCCACAACTCACTGGAGCTAGTCACATCATGAGCCAATGCCTGAATTGACTGTCCTGACACGACGTACATTCCCCCGCTGTGAGTTCCAATGGATTTTGTTGTACTTAAGTGGCTACCTTTATCCCATAGTAGTGCCTTCATGTCCTTGAAGATCACCCAATATCCCTTGTCCTCAAGGGTTGCAACTGATAGTATATTCTTCTTGAGCCATGGAACATATAATACTTCATCAGCATGAAGTCTAGCCCCAAATTCCAATATGAAGGAGACATAGCCTACTCCCTCTATCTTGTAACATTTGTCATCCCCAAGATAAACATGGTCTGTAAAAGATTTTGTCTCAAAATCTGAGAGGATCTCCTTGAAGCCTATCATGTGCTTTGATGCACCACTATCTACTAACCAAGTTTTTAGCCCCGTGAAAACTGAACTGGATAAGGCAGAAAGCAAGTAATATTATTTTCTATTTTCTTTCTCATTAGAAGGTCTTTTCTGATTTCTTTTGGATTCATCATCCTCAACAATTGAGGCATGATGTTTCCCTTTCCTTGGATATTTATTTCTAAACCAACAATCTTTATCAAAATGACCCAACTTATTACAACTAAATAATTTAATCTTAGATGTATTAATATTCTTGCCTTTGAATGTACCTTTGGTGTTTGGCTTCCTCTCAGAGCCTTTCTAGAAAGTGCCATTCTTCTTTCCCTTGAATCTCGATGATAAATATGAGTTCTCTTCTTTCATTGGCTTGCTCCTGGTAGCTATGTGACTCTCCTCTTGGAGGCAATCATGCCATAACCTCTCAAATGTGGGTTGAATCTCTCTCCCACTTACACTGGATAAGAAGGTATCCCATGAAGAAGGAAGACCGTCAAAAATGGCCTACACTAAATCATCATCGTCCACTGTCACCCCTGTGACCAAAAGATGATCTCTGATCTGGGCTATCCTGGAATAGAAAGATGCCACCAATTCCACTTTCTCCAACTTCAAATACTTAAGCTTGTGCTTAAGTGTCCTCTTCTGACTTGGAGCCTGTTTCTCATACAGATTCACCAAGGTATCCATACAGTCCTTGACAATCATGAATGAAGTCATTACATGCATTATGCTGTATTTAACTAAGACAAAGATGATTCTCTTGGCCTTTGCTTGAATATTCCTTAAGGCCACTCTTCCTGTATTATTCGTGGGTTCCTCCACCAATGTGGTCACATGCTGCTCAAGATCATGCCCCTGCAAGATATTTGTTATCCAAAGCTTCCCCACATTAAATTTGGTAGCTCCTTCGAGCCTATCCTTGGCCCTAACTAAAATGGAGGATACCATGGACCTCACACTAGAAACTTAATCAAGCTAGCTTGGATCTGCATGTACCTGTTGTTGCACTTCAACACGTTTAACACACCCTAAGCTTTGATACCATGTTAAGTTATGAGATTGATTTCTCATGCGGATTAATTCTTTTATTTTCTTCAACACTTTGATTCCATCTTAATACACTTCAACAATACCAAATCATAACCGAATAGAAATAACTATGTAAATAAGTAAGCATGCACATGAACAACACATATACCCTGGGGAAACCCTATACAGGGAGAAAAACCCCATCAAACGATATTCCTTTATTGCATTAATAATGTATGATCACTCACAAATATCCACCATGAATGTTCTGCTCTTAAAGAGATTGCCAAGATGAATCAGACCTAACAAAGACATAAGAGACCTTGCTTAAATACACCTTTGATATGTTGCCTCTATTGTTGATATACAACATTGATATGCTACTGATATACAACACTGATATGCTACTGATATACACCTCTGATATGCAACCTCTGTTACTGATATACATCAATGATATGCTACTTTGGTATGATTCCACTTTATCATTGATATGCGCCTCTATTTCTTCACCCTTAACCTGCATAGAAACTATGTTGAAGAGAGGGGTCGACCTCTCTTATATAGGCTAAAGAGGAGAAGAGGAGAGGCTCGAAATAGTAACTTGTTTGCATGCTTCAATCATAACTCAACTTCATACTTTAGTTCAAACTTATAACTAGACTTGAGACTAGTATACTCTAGTTCAAAAATAGAACTAGACTTGAGACTTCAGTTACAACTCAGCATTACACTTTAGTTCAAAAATAGAACTAGACTTGAGACTTCAGTCACAACTCAAGATTACCCTTTAGCTCAAAAATAGAACTAGACTTAAGACTTCAGTTGGAACTCATCATTACACTTTAGTTCTAAAATATAACTAGACTTGAGACTTCAGTTACAACTCAACTCTTTACAAGGCAATTCAAAATTCTCTTCATGGTGGATAATGTTACACGTGCCAACACACTAGATCAATACATTTATATAATTTTCAATATTAGAAATATCGTTTGTTTCTAGCTCACAGGAATTTTATATTCAACCTAACTTTTTCTAGATGCCTTGACTTTTGCTCATGGCTCACAAGGCTTGACTAGGCTCACAGAGGTTGTACGTTCCCCCTGACTTTTGCACTAGTCTGTCTATGCTCACAGAGGTTGTATATTCCCCCTGACTTTTGCACTAGACTGTTTATGCTCACAGAGGTTGTACATTCCCCCTGACTTTTTCATTAGACTCACATAACATCTCGTTCATCCTAACTCTTGGTTTGACTCACAGAGGTATTATGTTCCCCCTAGCTTTTGTCAATACCTCACAATACTAGTTGATTCTCCAAATCTCCCTGGCAAGCCTCAGGGTAGCCCATATGGCCTCTCATTGGAGAATGACTGTCGATGCTACCAAATTTAACAGTCACATGGGTAGTTAGAGTTGTTAGTACTTTTTTCTCCTGAAGAGCTCCTCCAAAATATGAAAAAGGCAGTATAGGAAGGCACCAGAGTCAAGGCTTTGCTTCATTCCTCTGAGAAGGAATTTCTTAGACTCTTCAACATGGTCATGGACTGGGTGGTATTGCTAGACCAACATAATAATCCTTTCAAAGAGCTACATGCTCGACTTGTTCAGATGCATGTAGAATCCTATGTTATTGATGATCCTATCGAACAAGCTACCAATTTTGTTGCGATTCAAGTTGAGAATGACAGGTTGGTTTCCATGGACGATGCCAACAGAGAGGCCAATACCATGGTTCGATATTTGAATCTGACGATCCAAGTTGAGTATGTCCCTCTACAACAATTGAACTCCATCATTGAAACATAGTGGACTAATTTGTTGGCTACCCAACCTCAGGTGTCATATGTACATGTTTCATAGGAATTTGTTGTATATGCTTCAATTTTCACCATGAAATGGAAATACCAAACCTCCCACTATGATTAGTTTTTCACAAGGGCTCTAGATGTTGTAGTTGAGTTGGACCCTTCGTTTGAGGGATTCCATAGTGAAGAGATGAATACTTGACTCGAGACGAGTCAATTTTTGTGATCGGGGCTAGTTGTATCCTCTTTTTTTGGAGAAGACTTGATTTTTCAGAAATAACACAGTTTTGAGGCAGTTAGAGTTTGTTGTGGAAAAACAAAACACACCAGCAGAGGATCTAAGAAGTGAAAAGTGTTAGGTCAGGGCACCAATAAGGAATGAAGTTGTCTTCCAATTGGAAGTAACAATAGAAAGTGATAGAACCTTCTAGTGGAAACCAAGAAGATGCGGACTCAAGATGTTGTAACGGACGAATGAAGAACTCCGACGGAAAGCTATAAGACAAAGACTTATGAAACAAGACAATTTATTTGATGTTACTACTGCAAAGGTTGATACTGATAGATTTTTTATGTTTAATTGTAGAACCTTGAGATATCTCGAACTTGGATTTTGTATTGATAATTGTATCTATAATGTGTCGATTCTTAGCTCAGTTTCCAAGTTTGCGATCAAACCAGTCGTGAAATGTAGTTACAAAGATTCTTCTCATCTGAGATATGACTATTGTATACTCACCTTTTATATATGAGTAATGAATAGACGAGAAATGTTATTTTTGGCCTAAAATTTGTTTAATTGTGTGTGAATGCTAAGATCTTCATCTTCACAACTAATATTTCTATTTCTTTACTTGTCTAGTTAACCCTTAGGAATACTCTTACTAGAGGAAATTTTCCACAAGTTATGCATTTCAATCTTCCATTCTGGTTATTATGTCTACATATAATATTTATACTCCTGTGCTTAGGTCTAGTTGGGTTGTGTTCTTCAAACCATTACATTCTCTTCAACCTCTCTCCATTTCACATAAGTATCAACAATGCTTCGGGTGAGATGTCCTTCCATTATAGAATTTTGAATATGTTAGTTCTCTAGAATACATTGGTACCTTTGTTGGAAAACTCTAAAATCCATGGTCTCCAACCATGCTCCAACAATGGCCCTTGAATTTTCCTACAAATTTTCATGATTTCCCTGACAAATACCTGAAAGTTATGCCTAAGTATGATGGGGAGAAAACCCTTTATATTGAATAACATATGGGATTTTTAAAACGCTTCACATATAACCTATTTGAGTAGCATGATGATGTCTTCATGGGGATGTTTGTCCAAATTTGGAAGGGGGCATCATAAAGTGGTTTAGGGGGATACCCACTACCTCCATTGGTACCTGTCAAGCCCTATAATCCACCTTTATGAGACAATGGGGTGAGAAAAGAGATGATATATATTACCTAAATGAATTTGTATCACTCAATAAGAGATATAATGAAGTTGTTGTTTACTTCAACAAAAGATTCAACAAAATTTACAACAAAATCCCCAAAGATATAAAACCTTCACAACCAGAAACAAAAGTTACATATGTTGGAGCATTTGATGATGATTTTTCCATGGTGTTGAGGGAAAGGAAATCCCCAACCTTTCTTGTTGTTGGCATAGGGGAATACCTAGGGTTCAATTCTTCAACATCGCATCAACAAAACCCTAACTACCGGCCCTTTCGACAAGACCTACGAAGCAGATGAATTCTCACCTGAGGTAGAGCCAGGGGGGGTTGCAGGACTCAGATGTCTGCAGCCTGGCTGGGACACATATGTGTGATTAAAATACCTTGAAAAATCACTTAGCAATTAATATTCATCAGTATTTAACTCTTATGCACGTCGTAGGTTGGAATCCTAGTTATAGAGCAGCGCAATATTCAACAATATCTAATACATCCAAGCAGTTAGCATATAGAAATAGATCAGATCTAGAATTCATTCACATTACTAAGCACTAAGATATTATATCAGACACATCTAACATATATCATTGCACTAAGAATACATCACATCAATAACATATAACCTATAATGCACAAAGCAACCACATCACAGGATATACGTGGTTCACCCCAGTGTGGGGCTACGTCTACCAACTCTTATCTTCTTTATTATATTCTTTCAATCTTCTACAAGCACAGAGCCACAAGAACCCACTCCACATAGGATAGGATATCTGCGCGCACCTCGCTAGATCCTCCTTCCATGAGTTAGGTTTAAGCACAAAGCTTTCTTATAATATTCACACAAGCTTATTACAATCACTTGCACTTATCTCTACAAGTTCTTAACAGACAGTATGCACAAAGCCTCTAGCTCTGCACTAAGCCAATTCTACTAGATCTCTCCTACTTACATCGCCTAGATTTCTATTTATACATTACAAAGGGCCTAAACATGGGTAAACCCATGGGACAACATCCCATACCTGTTACATAAACCCTAAACCCAAAAATCCCGCAAAAGGGGGGCGAGATCCCGCGATCTCCACTTTGCCTTATGCTCCACCTTCAACCTGCCTGTCGAAGTCCCAAAATTGGTCAAACATGACCAAGGTTCTACAAAACTTGGTCAAGGGCCAACAGGCCCCCAACACTCACCTGTGACTCGTCCTGAGTCACTCTGATCTGGGTAACTCTACCTCAAATGCCTCGAGCTTGGATAGAGCTACTTTGACCTGTTGCTTTGCCAGAGCCTCCTGCTCGGTGAAATATTGAATAAAATTCTCCATCACATGTCCTTCCAAGAACTGTTCCACTATGTTGACCACTTGTTCCAGTTCTGCACCTCATCCTTCAATCTCCTCAAAAAGTATGCAAGTTGCATCCTGCACTGGCTAGAGTCTCTAGGTCACTTCCATGACCTTAATCTGTATGGCATGGACTTGTTGTTGAAATGTGTGTTGTTCCTAGGATTGTTTCATCCTCTTGACTGTTGGTAGTGGCTTCAACTGTGCTTGCACCATTACTACTTGCTACTTGGCCTCCTGAAGCTATGACTCTAGTGTCCTTAGTTCAGGGTCCTCTGTAAGGCGCTCACAAGTCTATGCACTTCGACTACTGAGTTGCTTACATTCTAAGGCCAATTCCTTGATTCTCTGGACTATGCTTCAGACAGTTTCTTCTCTCTGGTCCTACACTTCTTGCAGAGTGTTTGGCACTTCTTGTAACTCCATTTCGACTATCCTCTGTTGGAGCTATTGAATGGATTCGATAAGCTTCACTAATTGTCTTTCTACTGGGTCTTCTTCCATATGTTCTAAGCCCATCACAGCACAAATTGCTCTAATGACTACTTCTTTAACTCCAATCTTCTCTGCGAGCAACTGTTCCTTCTCCTTCCGGATCTGTTCTCTATCCTCTACAAACTTGGCTTGGATGTCGTCTTTTTCCTGTTGCGCAACCCGACATTGTTCTTTGGCTTCCTCTTTTGCTTGGTTTAAGGCCTCTATGGCCTGCTCTTTTTCTTCCTGAACACGATGAAGGTGAGCTTTGGTCACATATGCTATTCAGTGGAGCTGGACAGGTTCGTCTCCCAACTCTGTTCCTTCTGATGATGGGAGCGTAGTAGACACTGTGCGACTGGAGTGGAGGGCTTGTTGTACCCCTTTCAGATCTGCTTCACTTCTTTCATACATGGTCTCTTGTTTGGCTTCATTATGCTGTAATATGTCTTCTGAGGTATCTGAGACAACAACGATGATGAAATCTATGTCATCCATCGTGATCACAGTCTGCATTTGTGGTTTTGTGAGGGAAAACTTTTTTTTCTTGGAGGTCTCATCTTCGTCAATAGGGTCCCTAGGTGGTGTTACTTCACCTTGTTTCTGCTTGTCTTATTCTCCTTTGTCTTCTTCTTTGTCTACTTATTTGTCTACTTCGTCATCACCTCCCCCTCCAGGTAAATCTGAAGTAGTCTCTTCTGATGCGTTGTTCAGTTTCTGTACCTCTTCCTTTTTCTTCCTTCTGCTAGTGTTGGGTGCATCATACTCTTCGCAAGTGACCAAAGGACTTCCGATCAAGTCGGTTCAGACAGCTCTTCCTGGTCAACTGGTACAAGGAGCTCTACAGGCCACTACTTATTTATTTCTTCCATGTCCTCCTCTGTGAGCTTGTAGTAATATTGGAGCTCTTATTTATGTTTGTCTTCTCATGCACTGATATAAATAAAATGTCGATCTGCGTGGAACTTCAAAAATGGTCTGAACTTGTGCAGGTTATTCAGTGTCATGCGAGAGGAAGAATCAATATCCCTCTTCAACTACAAGTAATAGGTGTGGAACATCGTGTTTGACTGCCATTTTTTAGCCATGTCGCTGGAATACCAGAGTGTTGTGAACTTCACAGCTAAGGGTTTTGATGGCTCAATCTTAGGGAAGGTTGCACCTTCTAGCATCTCCCAAGTAATGAAGGTGATGAGGATCAGCAACCCACTGAAGTGGAACTCATAGCCCTGATCCTAAGCTTCGTGATAGTCTTTCTCTAACGGGTTGATGAGGAAGCTCGCCCAGTTCATTTGTAGCCCTTTCATGCATTTTCCTGCGAGGTCAACGACAAACCTCGTGACCTGCGTGGGTTTGTTCTTCCTTACTAGCTTACTAGCAATAAACTAGAAGGATAGGCTAATTGCACCATTCTGGATGGAGTCTACCTTGTATCCCTGCTTCTCCTTTTCCATATCGCCATAGGTGTCTTTGATTGTCTGCATCATGGTGCGATCTGTAGTCTTTCCTGGGTAAAATTCTTGTGGGTCTGGTCCTTGCATGCTTAATCCGGTGATCCTATGGATTAGTGCCATATCGATGGTGATGTGTTTTTCCAACCACATATAATCACCATGGAAGCATGACAGCAAGATATTAATGCACGCGTTAACCTCCTGATGTATTTCTAAGTGGGGTATCTTCATTACGTTCAGGATAGTGGACCTCACAATGTCCATGGTCCACAGCTGGGGGATGATCTTCGACTTATTCCCCTTTGTCTTGTTCAAATACTTTTATGGTGTGAACATGCCATAGTTCTCGCGGTATCCTAAGTTATAGTCGTTGATCTTCAACGTCGAAATCCTCTCCAACTGCGGTCTGACTAGGCGTATCCCCTTCAGGAGGTACACAGTGATGACTGTATAGTCAAAGTCCCTCGGGATGTTGTCACGACTCACCGTGCCAGCCAGAGGCTGGATGTAGTCAGGCAAGATAGATGGGATGAGCTTCGGATTCGCTAAGTCATCACGATGCTTCATTCATTTCTCTGTCGTATCTCAGGATGGTCCAGATCCATGAGCATTCGACGGGGATGCTTGCACTCCTCTCATCGACGAGGCTTGGATTCATGTGAACATCACCTTCTCGGCCATGAGGTCTATTAGGATATCTTCGACCACTTTTTCTACTACGCTAATTTCGTCCGACATGCACACTCAAGATCTGATATCTCAGTTCGGTGAACAAAACTCAATGTAATAGAATGGATGGCGAGGTCTCAATAATCACTGCGCGAAAGCAACTAGTTCTCTATGGGCTCGGATAATCACAATTGGAAAAAAAATTCTCGGTAAAACACTCGATTGGATAAATAGAAAATGTCGTAACAAACTCTTCCAATGGGTAGGAACGCCTCAATCAATGCAATTCCATCTGTTATGGCGCGGTCCCAACAATCCAGTGGCGAACGTTCCGGAAATAACTGCGTTTCTATCCTTTCTAGAGCGTCGTTATAATGGTCAGGATGCCTCCAATGATCATATTACTTCGTCATGGAGAAGTGATAATTTACACTGTTCTGATATCCCGACGAAGTTCCAGTTCTACAAACCTTCCTTTTATGAAGTTTGCTCTGGAACTTCCCACAATTTCTCTAACTTGGATTTCTTCTTACTGAGCTTTCTGGCCTTCTTTCCTGAAATCCGAGTCACTGGTTTCCTCTTTCCATTATCGTTCTTATCTCCTCTTGGCATGGTAACTTGGCACTGTGGAGGGTATTTCATAGGGTTCGAGGGTAATACTTCTTCTCTTTCTGCGGTAGGTTCTCTACTCTCTTTTACAGACATGTGTTTCAAGTCTTCATGTGTTCTTTCAACTTTGACGTCCAGATCTCTGGTCCTTAGTAGCTTCAAATTGTCCTCTTTCTCTTCTATTAAGCATGCTATTCTCCTAGCCATGAAATCTCTTAGTTCTTTCTTTTTCTGTTCTATATTCTCCTCTTCTTGTTTCCTTCATATCTAATCTTTCTCAACCCAATTTTTTTCTAGAAAAATAGCAAATGGGGCCTTGTTCTCAACAAATTTAATGATCTCAAATTCTTCTTCTATCGAAGTGCCATGAGCACTCATATATCTGGGTAAGTATTCCACATAAGGTTATCATCTTCCCTTTAAACAATCCTATTCATCTCAGTGAAGGAACCATAGCAGGTTTTCCCAAAATTTCCCAAGTTCTTTCCGTCATGATATTCACCTGTGTTTCCTCATCCAGGACACAGTCTATGTCGAAGACTCCTATTCTTGTTTATATGCACTCTTTCTCTTTTAATATCTCTGATAAGTTGATATCTCTGTGAGCATTCAGGGTTTCTTTCATATTCAATAATATAGCCTCTGATTCTTTCTGCTTCTTAGTCTCTTGGCCTTCCTCAGGGTTTCCTTGTCTCATATTCATCTTTTCAACTTTGGAAATCATTCTAGGGTAGTCCAAAACTTCATGTCTAATAGACTTACAAAAAAGGAAAATAGGACCTCTACCAGGGCATTCCTTAGCAATATGTCCCGGTCTTCTGCAACTATAACAAAGAGCTAACCCTCTCTTTGTCTTGAACGATCCCCAACCTTTCATGTATTGTGCACTAGGATCGCAGTGGTGGGTCTGCAAAAAATTATTTCTAGGATCCTGCATCCACTTGTTAGTCCAACAATTATTTCTATGCATAGGAATAACATATCTTTCATTATTTCTATCAGATCTATTCATATCAAATATTCTTTCTTCTAGATGTACCCTAGTTTTCAGACTAGGACCAAATCTATCAAACATACCTAGATCCATTCTTTTGAAACAAAAAATTTCACTTATCTCACCTTTCTCAGAGCACAAATCTTCAAGATCTCACCTCTTTTCTTCAGATCTGATTCCTTTCTTAGCACAGAGCTTCGCAATTCAAGTAGAATATTGCGCACTAAGGCAACAAATCTACGCACAAAGATTTCTTTTCTTCAGTTCCTAGCAATCAAAGTTTGAGGTCCCAACAATGGAACCATTTGTTGGCACATGGGCAGACCTAGGGTTCAACGCTTCAACAATGCACCAACAAAACCCTAACTACCGACCCTTTCAGCAACACCTGCGAAGCAGATGAAGTTTCACCTGAGGTAGAGGCAAGGGGGTTGCAGGAATCAAATGTCTGCAACCTAGCTTGGATACAGATCTGTGATTACAATACCTTAAAAAAGAACTGAATAGTTAATATTCATGAGTATTTAACTCTTATTCACATTGTAGGTCAGAACCCTAGTTACAGAGTAGCGCAGTATTCAACAAGATCTAATACATCTAAGCACTTAGCATATAGAAATAGATCAGATCTATAATTCATTCACATTACTAAGCACTAAGCTATTATATCAGATGCATCTAACATATATCATTGCACTAAGAATACATCACATCAATAACATAACAACTATAATGCACAAATCAACCACAAGACATGATATACGTGCTTCACCCCAGTGTGGGGCTACGTCCACCAACTCTACTCTTCTTTATTGTCTTCTTTCAATATTCTACAATCACAGAGCCACGAGAACCCACTCTACATAGGACAGGAGATCTGTTCGCACCTCGCCAGATCCTCCTTCCCTGAGCTAGGTTTAAGCACAAATCCTTCTTATAATCTGCACACAATCTTCTTACAATCACTTTCACTTAGCTTTGCAAGTTCTTAACACACAGTATGCACAAGGCCTCTAAATATGCACTAAGTCATTTCTACTAGATCTCTCCTACTTACATCGCCTAGATTTCTATTTATACATTACAAAAGGGACTAAACATTGGTAAAACCATGGGCCGACATCCCATACTCGTTACATAAACCCTAAACCCAAAAATCCCACAAAAGGGGGGCGAGATCCCACAATCTCTGCCTTTGACCAGCATGTCGAAGTCCCAAAATTGGTCAAACGTGACCAAGTTTCTCCAAAACTTGGTAAAGGGCCAACACTTGTCATGCAAGATGATGCAATAGATATTGAAATAAACATGATTTCATCTGGAAAAATGAAATAAAAACTAGATCAGGTAGAAAATAAGAAATATAGAGAAGACTTTGGCACCTATGATCCGAATAAAATTCCCAAGAAGCGAAGATTAAATAAATGTCCAAATTGATTAGGAACTTGTCGAACAAGAAGTCCATATTTGATATTATGAATAACAATGCAAAAACATCTCCTCAATAAGGAGGCATGAGAAACCCTAACCAATTGAGGAGGCCCTTTAATCACAAATTGATGAGAAGAAAAAAAAGAAATGAAGAACAACCCATCCAACCCCCTATGAAAACCAATAATGATCAAAACCTTGTGGAAGAGGTGACGAATGATAAATATGTTGATTACCCATTAAAATTCCACCTACTCTAGGATGGAAATGATTATATCCATCTAACCCAAAATGATTATGAAAACACATTGAATCCTAGGAAGTTGATTCCAAAAAATGAGTTGAGCGAGGAGGATTTTTCCTTGGTTCAATACAGGATGTTTGCTAATGCATTACAGGTTGAGATGCACAATAAGTATGACGTAATTCCTAGGAATACAATATATGTACCAAAAAATCAACCTTAGCCTAAGAATCCCAGTTCTAGTCATCCCAAAGAAAAATAAAAATAATTGTTAAATGTTAAAAAGGTAAGCGAGATGTTGGATCCTTTGAAAGGGGAAAATGAACCCAAAGAAGTTGATAAATTAGTCCCCTCTTTCAACATTGAGCATGAATTTTCAAAATTCAATATCCCTGTACCTTTAGTTGAATTGGCCAAGAATCCTTCATACTATAAAAAAATAGAGAAATTCATGTAGGAAGGGGCCCCCACAAATCCTCCTGATACTTTAAATTTTAAATATGAGTTCCCTACCATTTTATTTGGACCCCACATATATGAGAAGGAGGAATATATTGTACCCTACCATTTTATTTGGACCCCACATATATGAGAAGGAGGAATGTATTGTACCCTTTTATGTCACCTTAAATATTCAAGATAAGATGTTGCATAATTGCATGCTAGACGTTGGAGCCTCACACAACCTCATGCCCAAAGTAGTCATGGAAAAATTGGGATTGGAGATAACTAGGTATCATGACATTTATTCCTTTGATTCTAGAAAGGTGAAGTGTGATGGCATAATAAAAGACATGGTGTTCACCCTGTCTCAGTTTCATGTCAAAATAATTATGATGGATGTGGTAGTGGGTGACATGCCTACTAATTATGTCATGCTACTGTCAAGAACATGGGTAGGAAAACTACGGGGTACCATGCAAATGGATATGATCTATGACACACTACCAATATTTGGATGGGAAAATAAAATATTGTATAGGGAGAAAAAAATTTCTTAAGTGATCAGTGATCAAAATAACCCCATAAATCATCCCATTTATGTTGTTTATGAAGACCTAGTTTGTTGTTGTATATTTTCATTGAATTAAGAGTATAGTGAAGCCCATGTTTTTGTATATTCTCTTTTAAGCCCTACCATAGAGGTGGATGGTGTAAGGAAGATGTATTTTGGTGGGGCATAGTTAAAAAAAAGGGTGGGGGTTGTTGTAGTAGTCATTTCTCCCATTGAACAAGAAATTCCTTTGTCTTACAAGCTAGAGTTTGAAGAAACCAAAAATGTAGATGAGTATGAGGCCTTGATTTTAGGCTTGGAGGCTACAATAAAAATGCAAATTACCATGTTGGAGGAATTTGGAGATTCAAATTTAGTAGTGCAAAAAATCAAAGGCTTATACCAAACAAGGAATCCAAGAATGAGGTCATACAAAAATCAAGTATGGGATATGATAGATAATTTTTATAAATCCTTAAATATTATTGTTGTCCTTAGAGAATTCAATCAAAAAATTGATTCTTTAGTAGTGGCATCCAACACTTTTAAACCACTAGTCATTCCTCAAGTTAAGTAAGAAATTGAGATGTGATACAAATCATCTATCCTTGATAATATCAAGTACTGACAAGTTTTTGAGGATGACCAATAAATCAATAATTTCAAGGAAGTAATAGACGATTTTTCAAATACTCATAGGGAATCAGATGACGAAGAAGAGACCAAGGAGATGATTGGGGAAAGGACTGAGACAATCCTTGAATTCAATAATTATATGGCTGAGCATAAATTCCTACAACCGAAGAATAATTTCATTCCAAAGTGTATGGTTCCTCTCAAACATTCTTTTGATAGAAATGGTTTACCATTCAATCCAGTTGTCCTCCCAAAGGATGTGAAGACATTGAGGACTTTAATATAGGGAAAGAAAAATAACCCAATTATATCAAACTGTCCAAGGATATCCTTGTTGAGCACAAGCATAAATATTTACATTTGTTCAAGGAATATATGGATGATTTTTACTAGAAGTATGAGGACTTAAAGACTTATGACACCGGTATCATACAACATAGAATACCCCTCAAACCTGGTACCCAACCCTTCAGGAAGAAACTAAGGAAACTTAACCCTATTATATTTCCTATCATTGAGAAATAAGTGAGAAAATTACTAGATGCCCATATTATAATCCCTCTCAGAAATTATGAATGGGTGGTCAACTTGGTTCCACTAAGAAATAAGAGTGGAGAAATAAGGCTTTGTGTAGATTTTAGAAACTTTAAAAAATGTTGACTTAAGGATAACTACCCTTTTCCTAAGATGGATCACATACTACAGAAGGTAGTGGGAGAAAATATAATCTCCATGACGGATGGTTTATAGGGGTATAACCAAGTGGGAATGGACCTGGAATATAAGGAGAAGACAATATTTACAACACCTTGGGGAACTTTCATGTATGACACAATTCCTTTTTGTTTGATAAATGCAAGGGAAAAATTCCAAAGAGATATGGAAATAACATTTTTGGGAGATAAGGATAGGTTCATTGTCATATACCTAGATGCCATGAATTTGTTCTCAAGGACATATGAAGATGACATCAATAATTTTAGGTAGACCATTGTGAAATGGATAAATTTTGGCTTGTCCTTAAATCCCAAAAATTCCCATTTTTCCATGAAAGAAGGAAATATCTTGGTCCAAATAGTGTCAAAAGAAGGAGTGAGGATAGATTCAAAAAAGGGTGGAGGTGATAAAACAAATTTACTTTCCTAGAAACAAGAAGGAGGTGTAGTATTTCCTAGGAAAAATCAACTTCCTTTGAAGGTTCATCCCAAATTTTGCTGAAATCATGAGGGAAATAATTGACATGTTGAAGAAAGATCACGATGTAAGATGGACTACTAAAGCTAAAGAATATTTTCATCGAATCAAATAAGCATTGGGAGAGTCTCTGATTCTTCTCATCGAATTATGATAAGGACTTCCTCATTTTCTATTTTTCCTTTGAACATACAATTGTTGTTGTATTATTGCAAAAAAATGAAGAGAATCAGGAGCATCCCATAGCATTTTTTAGCAAAGCCCTGAGAGATTCTGAATCAAGATATAGTAGCATGGAAAAACAAGCATATGCCTTGGTTAAAGCATTAAAATTGTTGGATCATGTTGTCATTGATGCCAATGGTTTGTCATTGATGCCAATGGTTTGATTACTTGGGAGATTGTTGGATCATATGTCATTGATGTAAATGGTTTGGTTTGATTGATGTCATTGGTTGATGTCAAGTAATTGATTTATATGATTCCCTTGATGAGAATGTTATATGTCCAAGTGGAAACCAATCGATGCAAAACAAATGGATGAACTCCAAAGTGGTCCCCTTATGGTGAAAGCCCTCA
>ML776782.1:884468-913149 GCA_009831015.1 Picea engelmannii | reverse complement strand
TACTACACTCTAAGATATTGGCGTATGTTCCTAACAATGATACAAAGGAAATTTTGATACAACCTGATAGTGAGGGAAGAAGAGGTAAGTGGATTGCTAAAATTCAAGAGTAGGATGTAGACATTAAGACCACAAAATTAGTAAAGGGACAAGGGCTAGCCAAACTCTTGGCTGAGTCAAATTTCAGAGGTCTAGGAATGAATGCAGTGTCAGTAGACACTACAATAGTATAAACTAAAATGGATGAAGCACAAGAACCATCCTTGAAGGTGAAATCAAAATTTTCTCACTTTGATTGGTATAAGGACATCATCTTTTATTTGCAAAATTTAAGTCGCTCACCAACATGGGACAAAGCCAAGGCTAGATCTATCAAAGTAAAGGTTGTAAAATAATGCATATTGGGATAAAACATGTTTTGGAAAGATCCAAGGGGAATGTTTCTCAATTTCCTCACTGAAGAGGAAACTTAAGGCATTGTCATTGAATTTCATAAAGGGGTATGTGGTGGTCACCATGCTTGGAGAGCCACTATGTACAAAATCTTCAGAGATAGTTATTATTGTCCTTCTCTATTTTTGGATGTGAATTCCATGTTCAAGGCATGATTGGAATGCCAGATGTTTGCAAAAAACAAAAAGTTGTTTCCCCTCCCACTGAGGCCTATCAAGGTTAAGACACCTTTTTATCATTGGGGATTGGATTTTATTGGTGAAATCAACCCCAATTCAAGTGGATAACACAAATGGATTTTGACAACCACTGATTACTTCACCAAATGGGTAGAATCCATTACTACAAGGTCAACACTTGATACAATAATAATAAATTTCCTTGAAGAAAAGATCTTGTTTAGATTCAGGTGACCAAGGAATATTATCACTAATAATTCTCAAGCCTTCAAGTCTGCCAAATTGGTTAAATTTTTTCAAAACTATAAAATAGAGCTTGGACACTCTAATTCGTACTACCCATAAGAAAACGATCCATAAAAAGATCCATATTTTTTTTCAAAAGATCCATAAATTTTTTCAAAACTATAACATAGAGCTTGGAAACTCTAATTCGTACTTGAAATGTGCAGTTTAGGCAGACATAGTCATCATAAAAAGATCCATTGGAACTTCTCCTTTTCAGCTGGTATATGTTTTGGAAGTCATATTCCCTATTCAACTTAGCCTCCCTAAAAAATGAGGAGGTATAATCAAATCAAATAATGAGAAGGATTATCCAACTGATTGAGGTCCAACAAACAAGACAACATGTGCATATAAGATCTCAAATCCACTAAGAAAATATGAAGTAAATTTTCGATAAGAGGACCAAAAAAAGAAATTTCATGACAAGAGACATGGTCCTAAAACAAGATGCTCAAAGAGAGGATAAGAGGAAGAATGGAAAATTTGAATATTTTTTTCTTGGACCCTTCTAGGTTGTTGCAGTCCAGGATAACAACACCTATGAGCTAGGTCAACTGGATGGATAATCATTTGGGGCTCCCATGAATGGGAGGTTCCTCAAACACTTTTTGCAGTACCGAACACTGCAAACCTTTTTACCTTGTGCATAAATAATTTTGTTTTATTCCCTTTCACATATTTTTAATTTTATTTCATTCAACAATTTGTTACATGATAAAATATATAGGGTTCTAATGTCATAATTTGTTGAGTATTTTTGTTTTACGTATCATATCAGTTTTCAAGAACTAGGGAATTGGTCATTTCAAGGAAGAATCCATAATCCAACAAAAGAAGGAACTTGGTCTACAATTCTGTTAAATTTATAGCAGTTGGAAGAGCCATTATCAGGGAGGATGGCAAAGACCCTAGCCAAGATCTAGGGCCCCCGGTACACTCCTGGGGTACTTGGTCTGGGACCAAACAGTTAGTGCCATGGGAAAATACCCTTATTAGGGCCCCCAGTATATGACTAGGGTTCTTGGTCTGGGACCAAGTAGTTAAATCCCCTAGATATGTATAGAGCCCTTGGACATGGTCCAGGGTACCCATCCCTAGGGCATGGGTTGATCCTTGGTCTTGCACCTTGGTGGATAAGACCCCAGAAATGTTCTGGGGCAACTTGATCCTCGATCAGGTACTTTGTTGGTATATGACCCTCCTTGAAGGTGAGCATGACCACATAAGGGATGTATTCCATATGAAATGATGATAAAGTTAATAAGGTCACCTTGAAAATGAATGAACAAGTATTGCCACTATGTAAACCCACCTAAACCCTCCTTTACCCTTGCTTTTGTTGGTTTGGGGTTTTGTTGTTTTTGTCTTAAGGGTTAAAGTAAAGTTTAAATTAAAATGTTAATTATAACATGTTTAAATTAATTAATTTAAACATGTTATTTTTAATAATTATTATTTTTTAATTTAATTTCTATTATTTGTGCCCTAGCCTAAACTATAAATAATCCTACCCTCTACCCTTCACATTACACTTTTATTTTATGCTCTTGATATTCTAAGGTGAGTGGATCCTCTCTCTTTGTTGCGGCCCTCTTTTCATCTACTATTGGAGTATTTTATATAGTTGTTGCGCCCCCCCTTTCTTACTTCTGTTGCTAGTTGAATATTGTTGTGGTGCGGCCCTTAAGGACTGGTGTGGTGCGGCTCCCCTTGAGGACTGGTGTGGTGCGGCTCCCCTTGAGAACTGGTGTGGTGTGGCCCCTTGAGGATATCTTTGTAGTGCGACCCTTGTCTATTTGCTGTGGTGTTTTCAGCCTTAAGGTTTTTGTGATTGTGGCCCTCCTTGCAATTGTCCAGACCTGATCTGTTTTGAGATCTCTATCCTTGAGCCACAACCTCCCTTAAGCTACTTATTTTCTGTGTGAGGGTTTTATCCACTTAATTTTCTATGTGAGGGTTTATCCACATAATTTCTGTGTGAGGGTTTGGGTGATTGAAACTTTCTGTTTGTGTGAGGGTTTAACTACAGAAAATTCTTGTGTGGTGTTTTGTGGCCCTTTCTCCTTGGTGGAAAGAAATTTCATTCATCTCTTGGAAAGAGATCTAACCTACATGGTGGATCTATGAGCTAGACTTTTTCTGAGCATATTTTTAGTGATCTACATCATCTATGTGTGGTTTCTCTCCTTCGAAAATTTGAGGTAAGGTTCCATGTAAGATCTTACAATCAAATCTATAAATTGTCATTTACTTTCTGAAGTTTTTCTACTATCTATATACTTACAGAGATTAGATCAGTTTACCTGTTCATATATGGAATTTATTTTTGGTTTGGTTCTTACTTCTTATTTCTAAAGTTTTTTATATTGCTCTTGATTAGATCTATGTTTATTTGAGTTTAGATCTGTATAATTTTTTACACTAGCATTGTAGATTTAGAAATGATGTTTAAACTAGATTAGATATGAGCACACATGTTTGTTTTCTCTGTTCAAGCAGTGTAAATTTGTTTTCTAAATATAAGATCTAGTTTTTATTCTCACTGAAATTTTAAAAGGACACTTATGTTCTGCTTTACTTCCCTAATTCTAACATGGCATCAGAGATAAGGGTGTGAAGAGAGCTCAAGGATCTAATCTTGAGCCTACACAGATCCACTTTGTTAGGGTTGTTTTGCAGAGATCATCCATCTAAACTAACTCAGATCTAAGCATGGCTTCTTCTTCAGTTAAATATGAAGACAGACTCGTAGGGGCTGCAAACTTTAATGCTTGGAAATACAAAATAATAAACATTCTTGAAGAGAATGATCTAGAAGATTTTATCTGTAGGGAGATTAAAGAACCTACCATAAACACAACAAGGGCATCATATAAAAGGAAACAAACCAAGGCTGAAAGAATCATTTTTTATTCTATCAAGGACAACATGATGCCCATCATTGGTCATCTAAGGACTGCCAAAGATTGTTTTGATGATTTGGAAAACCTCTATGAGAAGAAGGCACCTACTTAGAAAAGAATTTTGAAGAAACAATTACATACTTTGAAAATGGGAAAGGATGATATAGTTTCCACCTTCTTCTCCAAAATTGCTCAAACCAAAGATCAACTTATTGCAATAGGAGTTCTTGTAGATGATGATGACCTTGTTCAAACATATTTTGATGGACTTCCTGATGCTTGGGGATTTTTTCTTGCATCCGTGAATGGAAGAGAATCCCAACCTAATTTTGAAAGGTTGTGGCATGACTGCTTAGAAGAAGAAGGAAGACTAAACAACAGAAATGACTATCCAATTCTGAAAGATCATGCCCTTGCAACAAAGACAAAGAAATGGAAGAAGTTACCTAAGTCAAAAGGTAAAGGTAAGAAACCTCAAGGTAAGCTATCTCATATCAATCCTCATTTATCTAAAGTTAAATGCTTTAACTGCAATAAGCTAGGACATTATGTAAGAGATTGTAGGAGTCATCCCTCTTAGCAGAAAAAAGAGAGGAAGATTTCAAGCCTCAGTTGCCACTGAAGAGGCTAAACCCAAAGAGGAGTCTCAAAGAAGACAAACGAGAGCTACCACCAAAAATCAAGAACAACATAAGGAATATTATCTCATCTCAACTTGTTTTGGCACTATCACCAAGCCAGAGGAGATTTGGCTAATAGATAGCGGTGCTTCCAGACACATGACAGGATTCAAACAAAACCTTGCAAACTATCAAGACAAGAAATACAAGGCAAAGGTTGAACTAGGTGATGATGGCACCTATGACATAAAGGGTTTTGGTTCTACCTCTTTCCAGTTTCACTCAGGTAATATCTTTCACATTGATGAAATTCTTTATGTACCTGGTCTAAAGAAAAATTTAATCTTTGTTCCAGTTTTAGAAAGTAAAGGTTATTCAGTAGCTTTGTCCAAAGGAAATGCCCTCTTGTGGTCATCAAACGAAGATTTAAGTATTGCTATAACCATTGGAACTCGTGAGAGTGGACTTTATAAGATTTTAGGTCAGGTTGTTCAAGCTCTAGTTCATGAGATGATCAATCCCTGCGAGCTTTGGCACCAGAGACTTGGACATCTCAATTATAATGCACTTCTAGGTTTTCAAAATATGGTGACAGGTATGCCAGTATTTTCTGTTGAGCATGTTAGTGTTTGTAAAGGTTTTTCACTTGGTAAGAACATAAAGAAACCCTATCCTCTCAGTAACAGAAAATCAAATGGAATTTTGGATCTATTTCATTCTGACCTTTGTGGGCCCATGTCTGCACCCTCTATGAATGGTTGTATTTATTATATCATTTTTATTGATGATTGTTCGCGTAAAACTTGGATTTATTTCTTAAAAACTAAAGATGAATCCTTTAGAAGATTTCAAGATTTCAAGAATCTTGTTGAAAATCAAACAGGAAGACACATCCGAGTTTTCAGAACAGATAACTGTAAATAATTTAACTCCTTCAAATACGACGAACTCTATCGAGCCTCTGGAATTAAGAGGGAGCTAAATGTACCCTACAACCCTCAACAGAATGGGGTTTCTGAAAGAAAGGATAGAACTATCTGTGAAGCATCCAGGGCTATGTTGCATGATCAAAACTTACCTCTATCACTTTGGGCTGAGGCTGCCAGTACTGTAGTCTACATTCATAATAGATGTCCTCACAAAGCCCTTGAAGTAAAAAATCCTGAAGAATTTTTCACTGGATGTAAGCCCTCAGTTGATCATTTAAGAATCTTTGGCAGCCCAGTCTATATACACATTCCAAAAGAGAAGAGGACTAAACTAGAGCCCTCCGGTAAGAAAGGAACTTTTGTGGGATACAGTGAGACCTCAAAATCTTACAGGATTTATATCCCTAGCCAAACGTTCATCGAAGTAAGAAGAGACGTGATGTTTCATGAAGAAACAAATTTTCGTTGGGCCAGAGAACTTCCATGTGATTCAGAGGAGCAAGAATCTCCACCACTGGATCCTTCAGACTCTTCTCTTCCAGATGAACAGAGGGAGGAAACCTCATAACTTCCAGTGGACTCCTCAAGGGATACCATTGAGTTTCCAATGGAGATACCTCATACTAAAAGGAAACCAGCCTGGTGTCGAGAAATATTGAAAGAAGCAGAAAAGCATTCAGCTCCTAAGGGCACCTTCAGAGAAAGCAAGAAACCAGATAAGTACTCCGGTCTCATAGCTCATTTAAATACTGTAATTGATTCAAAACCTTCCACATTTGTTGAAGCCTCCAAAAATCAAGTGTGGAAAGATGCTATGATTGAAGAATATGATTCTATTTTAAAGAATGATGTATGGACCGTAGTTTCTAGACCTCACGGAAAATCTGTAGTAACTTCAAAATGGATTTATAAGATAAAGCATGCAGCAGATGGCAGCATTGAGAAATACAAGGTGAGATTTGTGGCTCGTGGTTTCTCTCAAAAGGAAGGAATTGACTACGACGAGATTTTTTCTCTAGTTGCCAGGTATACTTCAATCAGGATTGTTATTTCACTTGCAACAGTTTTTGGTTGGAAACTTCACCAGATGGATGTTAAGACTTCTTTTCTTAACGGTGAAGTTGAGAAAGAAGTATACAATGAGCAACCGGAAGGTTTCATGATACATGATAAAAGATCTCATGTGTGCAAACTCAAGAAATCCCTGTATGTGTTGAAACAAGCTTTGAGAGCTTGGTATGGTAGAATAGACAGTTTTCTACAAAGTCTTGGATTCTTCGAGAGCATAGCAGATCCAAATATTTATATAAAGATTGTTCAAAATCATCCAGTTATCCTAGTCTTATACATGGATGATCTATTCCTCGCTGGAGAGGAAAACTTGATAGCTCAGACTAAGAGGGAGCTTTCTAAAGAATTTGAAATGAAAGAATTGGGTCTCATGCACTATTTTTGGGGCTTGGAGGTTTGGCAGAAACCAGGAGAGATTTTTCTCTCACAGGGTAAATATGCAGTTGATATACTTCGCAGATTTGGCATGATGGACTGCAAGTCCATGACAACTCCAATGATCTCTAACCTAAAGAAACTACAAGAGAAAGTTACAGGTTCAGATCTAGAAAACCCCACTGTATATCGGCAGATCATTGGATCTTTGATGTATCTCGTACATACGAGACCAAACATATGTTATGCAGTAAATTCTCTTAGCCAGTTCATGTGTGAACCAAAGCATATTCATATGGTTGTTGTAAAACATATTCTGAGATATGTTTGGAGAACTATAGCTTATGGTCTCAGATACACCTCCAGTGGAGGTGTAATGCTCCATGGTTTTACAGATTCAGATTGGATGGACAGTACAGTGGATCAAAAGAGTACTTCCGGATATTGCTTCAGTTTGGGTTCAACAATGATTTCATGGTCCAGTAGGAAACATGGCTTCGTAGCCCAAAGCACTACAGAAGAAGAATACATTGCTGCTAGTGTTGCTGGCAGAGAAGCAGTGTAGCTCAGGAAGCTACTCTCAGACTTGTTCAGTTCAGATCTTGAACCCACAATCATTCACTGTGACAATCAGAGTTGTATAAATCTCACTGAGAACCCAGTGTTTCACGACAGATCGAAACACATTGAGATGAGATATCACTATGTCTGGGACATGGTTAAGAAGAACGTTCTCAGCATTCAGTATGTTCTGATGGCAGAACAGACAACATATATTTTTACCAAGCCACTATTCCTGACAAAGTTTGTATACTTTCATGACAAGCTTGGTGTAGCTGAGAATGCCTCTCTTGCTGAGAGGGAGTGTTAAATTTATAGCAGCTGCAAGAGACATTCTCTGGGAGGATGGAAAATACCCTAGCCGAGATCTAGGTCCCCCAGTAAACTCTTGGGGTACTTGGTCTGGGACCAAACAGTCAGTGCCATGGCAAAAGACCCTTGTTAGGGCCCCCAGTATATGACTGGGGTTCTTGGTCTGGGACCAAGCAGTAAAGACCCTTGAGAGGGCCCCCAATATATGAATGGGGTTCTTGGTCTGGGACCAAGCAGTTAAAGCCCCTAGATATGTCTAGGGCCCCTGTACATGGTCCAGGGTACCCATGCATGGGGCATGGGTTGATCCTTGGTCTTGCACCTTGGTGGATAAGACCCTAGAAATGTTTTGGGGCAACTTGATCCTCGATTAGGTACTTTGTTGGTATATGACCCTCCTTGAAGGTGGGCATGAACACATAAGGGATGTATTCCATATGAAATGATGATAAAGTTAATAAGGTCACCTTGAAAATGAATGAACAAGTATTTTCACTATGTAACCCCACCTAAACCCTCCTTTACCCTTGCTTGTGTTGGTTTGGGGTTTTTTTGTTTTTGTCTTAAGGGTTAAAGTAAAGTTTAAATTAAAATGTTAATTATAACATGTTTGAATTAATTAATTTAAACATGTTATGTTTAATAATAATTATTTTTTAATTTAATTTATATTATTTGTGACCTAGCCTAAACTATAAATAAGCCTATCCTCTACCCTTCACATTACACTTTTATTTTATGCTCTTGAGCTTCTAAGGTGAGCGGATCCTCTCTCTTTGTTGCGACCCTCTTTTCATCTGTTGTTGGAGTATTTGTTGTAGTTGTTGCGACCCCCCTTTCTTACTTTTGTTGTTGGTTGACTACTATTGTGGTGTGGCCCTTAAGGACTGGTGTGGTGCGGCTCCCCTTGAGGAATGGTGTGGTGTGGCCCCTTGAGGATATTGTTGTAGTGCAACCCTTGTCTATTTGTTGTGGTGTTTTCAGCCTTAAGGTTTTTTTGATTGCGACCCTCCTTGCAACTGTCCAAACCTGATCTGTTTTGAGATCTCTATCCTTGAGCCACGACCTCCCTTAAGCTACCTATTTTCTGTGTGAGGGTTTTATCCACAGAATTTTCTGTGTGAGGGTTTATCCACAAAAATTGTGTGTGAGGGTTTGGGTGATTGAAACTTTCTGTTTGTGTGAGGGTTTAACTACAGAAAATTCTTGTGTGGTGTTTTGTGGCCCTTTCTCCTTGGTGGCAAGAAATTTCATTCATCTCTTGGCAAGAGATCTAACCTACATGGTAGATCTATGAGATAGACTTTTTCTGAGCATATTTTCAGTGATCTACATCATCTATGTGTGGTTTCTCTCCTTTATAAATTTGAGGTAAGGTTCCAGGTAAGATCTTACAGTCAGATCTATAAATTGTCATTTACTTTCTGAAGTTTTTCTACTGTCTATATACTTATAGAGATTAGATCAGTTTACCTGTTCAGATATGGAATTTATTTTTGGTTTGGTTCTTACTTCTTATTTCTGAAGTCTGTTATATTGCTCTTGATCAAATCTATGTTTATTTGAGTTTAGATCTGTATAGTTTTTTACACCAGCATTATAGATTTATAAATGATGTTTAAACTAGATTAGATCTGAGCACACATGTTTGTTTTCTCTGTTCAAGTAGTGTAAATTTGTTTTCTGAATATAAGATCTAGTTGTTATTCTCACTGAAATTTTAAAAGGACACTTCTATTATGCTTTACTGCCCTAATTCTAACAAATTCTCAACAGATCACATGGATATGTTGTCTCTACTAGAGATGATATTAGTACAATATTCATCCCTATCATCGATATGAAAATTTTTGGGGTTACAAGGTTCGATTTGGATGAGTTATGGACAAAGGGGGAAATTATTGTGGTTGATTGCATAGAAAGGGATGCTTAAATTTCATGCAAGAAGGAGGAAAATGGCCAAATTTAAGGTTATGAGTGATTAATTCCATCCTAGTAAATTATTGAGATACAAATCAAGGCTCATCAGGGTCAAAACATCCTTAATCCATTGAAAAAGTAATTTGGCCATGGGACCATACACCAAGACCGAATGTTAACGAATCTATGAGGCTTGATCATCGAATGGATACAATAAAGAAATATCAATGACTTACAACCAATTTTGTTCCATGAAAATGCATGAAATTTAACAACTCCAAGAGATATGATATTGGTTTCAAGTGGACATGTGACACTTGATGAATGGTATTACCTAAAAAGGGAATGGAAGAGGAAACCATCGTCACTGGGCACAAAAACGTTTTTGTGGTTTGACAAAACCACCCATCACCTCCAAAAAAACGTGCACACATGTCCATAGATTCAAGAACATCTAGAGTAGACCCAACACTCCACCACATACACCTAGATAGGTTGAAGACAAAGTGGCATGCCAATAGGGCGCTCACTTAGACAAATCCATAGCTTCCACCTGGATGACGAGAACCCACCAAAGACATAAATCAAAACCTCAAGCCAAGTGACACATAGCTTGCTCCCCTGCCACACAGATGCCAACATGGACCAGTATGAAGTTGCCACATGTTCGTGGGACCATGCTAACGTCAACAATGATGTACTCAAAATTTGTTCGCCCTCCCAAAAAATTTCAAAAGATCAAGCCAAAGGAAAAAATATGCATGGACTTAAATCACGTAGAAGGGGGTTTTTAACAGTTTGTGGACTATGTTATGAAGCTAGATCACCATATCATTAGCGGGATTATAAATCCTATAACAAGACATGTAGCCTCAAGTATGGGTATCATTCCCAATAATCATGTTGTCAAATGCAGTCGATGAAGGATGGGAATCATTGGCCACACACACACACCCGAGCAAGATTCACTTCTCAAAGTACCAATGGTGTGTGTAAAAATAATTTCCCTCCCGACTAACGACCTATGCAAATATGTCTCAAGGAATTATAATAAAAATCCCCAAGAGATGAAAATAAAATATGTATTTTGTTCAACTTCTAAAGGTGAGTTACGCTGATTCCAGGTTTCACAGAAGATGACCCATGTTGGATGTTTTGGATGACCCGGGTTCTACTTTAGGTTTCCAACAAAACCCTGCAAACCACCGGCCCTTCTGGAGACCAAACGGAAACACTGCACACATCGTGCACAATGAAGTCTCACCCGAGATGGATTTATGGGTGACTGTAGGACCCAGATATATGCAGCCTTGGAAGGGAGGCTATTGTGGGGATGTTAGACATGCTTTTTACTACAGCATATACCAGATCTAGTATTCTAGTACAACATTATATCTAGATCTACCATTCTGTAATCATATTCATTCATTAAGCTTCATTATGCAGTAATTATCATGACTATTCTAATGCACACTGCATTTTACTACTACAACTTCATCCATTCAGTATAACTAACAATAAATAAATCAATCATTCCACAAAAAAACACAAGTTTTACCATGGTTCACCTCCCCTGGGATACATCCACAAATATATGACATTCATTTCTCTTTTATTATTCTTCATCAATTTATTACGCTACGTGCATTACATCAACTCATAGAAATATGTGCATTACTATTGAGGCTAACAAGATCACACCAATATCCATAGCTTATGACCTTACCCTCGATTACTATTCATATCTTTCTCTCAAAAATAGAATCATCTCCAAAACTAGCTCCACAACTAGATTGCTCAAGAAAAAATAGTGACTAGAAAAAACTCTTCCACAACTCAACTATCTCTTCAGATATTACAATACATATTTATACTACAAAAATGGGTTAATACCCATTACAATAATGACCAAAAACCTAACCAGCCTGCAGGGGTGTAGACTGATTGGCAAGTGCCTTTTAAATGGAAGGAAATATGTAAAGGAGATCTCAAGTTCGATTCTTACCCCAATTTACTTGTGCTCCATTCTTGCGGGTTGTGTGGCGCACCTGGGGTTATAGTGGTAGCATATGGGTATTGACCCCATGTCACGCAAGTATGAGAACCATAAGTTGTCGATTCCCTTAGTATTAAAAAAAAAAAAAAACAATGACCAAAAACCTAACCCACTAACCCTAGGTGAGTTAGGTTTGTCCACTTTCTAACTCCCTGCGCGTGGCTGATCCACGTCCTTCTTCCTTTGAATTTCTTTCTTCCTCGACATTGATTTTTCCTGTTATCCGGCTCACGTTCCTTTTTTGGTCCCTTTTCTAATTGTCTTCCTTGATTGATACGTTGTTATCCAAAATGGCATGGGCTAATACGCCCCCAACACTCACCTGTGGCTCATCCTGAGCCACTCAGGTAGTGTGTGCCTATTGCATTGACTTCTCCATATTATGGAACCTTCCTGAAATGGCTTCAACTTTAGATTTTACTTCTTCACTCTTATCTGTGACAATATCCACAATCTACGCAGTGATAGGCTCCTTCAACAATTCTTCATTCTCCAATCCAACCTGTTCAACCTGACCTTTAGTTGCATCAATCTCTATCAGCATTTTCTCTGAGCCTTATTGCAGTGGTTCCAACTTCACCTTCCTTGCCTTCTTTTCTTCTTGTATACTCTTCAATTATTCCTACAAGTTCTTCATTTCTTGTGCACTTCTCAATCTGTCCGAGATTGACATCGAAATTTTATTTTTCTTCAGTGCTTGTAGTGCTATGTTTACCCCTTCTTATTTCTAGTCTAGATCCTGTATTTTTCCATCCTCCTAAAGATATGTCCATAATTGTGCACTTTTATTATACAAATATGTGATTTCCTGAATTCTCTATGCAATATTCTCCGTATGACTTGTAACCTCCTATTCCCTTTGTGTTCTAATATATGGTGGGGTGTTGTGTGATAGGATTTATGTCAACTCTATAATGTGTCTCTTATAAGCCTCCATGCCCTGCTCTATCTTCTCAATATTCTCCTCTGCATGTATATTCCCTCCTTGCGCACTATCATAAATAGTTTTTAACACTTCCTCCAATTTTTTCTCTAACCTTTTAGTGCATTTCTTCACCTCTTCTCTCTCAACTTGTACCAGTTTAAGTCTGATCTCTATTTTCTTCCTTAATTCTTTGGTCAACTGTAAAATTGTTGCATCTGAGCGTTCCCTCAACTGAATCTCTTACGCAACACTAACTTTAAGTTTATACAATCCCTTTGTTGGAACCTCGGTCAGTTCCAAGTCTAAATGATCTATGCATTTCAATGGATTCTACGTTGTCTCCTCATCCACCTGCAACATCTCTTGAGTTATGAAAACATTTTCATTCCCCATTGATATTATATGTACTGTCTCCTGCGTTGGAACTAATATTTCTTGAGAAGTATGTTATTGCACCTATTTTCTTTGTTGCGTTGTAGTTAGTTGTAGTTGTTCAAGTGTATCCTTACCTTCTGTCAACTTCCTGACTATCTCCTCCTTTTTATTTTATGCATCATGCCACACCTCTGCTGCACGATATTGTACTTTATCTATGACCAACTCCACAAAATATTCTATCAATGTAAACTTAGGAATGCCCTTATGCGCCTTCATCTTCTTGCATTGTCCTCCTATCTGCAAGACTGTCCTATTTAAAGGAATAGTCTCTTTCTGCATCGTTTTCACTGGTATCTGTAAATATAGGAGACTTCCTCCTCCTATTCCCTTTGGCATAGGAGTATTTGTATCTTTTTGTGTTCCTCCATTTGGTTCTACTATGCACTCCCTTTCCTTCACTGGATCCTTCAGGATAGTAGCTTTCTACCTCTTGATGGTTGAACTACCCCCCATTTATTTGGAGCTCTCTGTTGCCTTCCTTTTATTCATTGTTGGGCTTGTTGATTGTTTTGAGGTTACAACTTGTTCTTGTTTCTTAGATATTGGTACCTGATTTGGAATCACTAGCACCTTCCATTCCATAAGACAATCTTTCATGGCCCACTACACTTCCTCTCCTATGACACATTATCTTAATTGTATCCACTCCTTTGTAGGATCCCTGTTGTCCTGGATCCACATGTTATGTATGGAAGCCTTAAATTATGTTATTCCTTGGTTGTCCCTCAACACTTCTGGTGGTATTCTCCAAGTATTAGCTAGCTTATATTGCATCTCCTCAAACATCATGGAAAAAATACTTGAATTTTCCTTCATCTTCTTCAAGTTAGAAGTGTGCCATAATGTGGTATATTTCATTGTGCGACACTTTCCTAGCCTTTGGTAAAATCCATTGTATTTAAATTCTCTGTACCCAACCAAGGCTATCAATATAATCAACCACAAGTAGTGTAACTCTATTCCTAAATTATTTTCATCCTTAAAGTTCTCTAAAAACAAATTTAACAGATAAGGACCCTCTATTCCCCTTCGCACATTGCGTTGTTGTTTCTATTACTCCTATAGGTTCTTCTTCCTTGTGACATTTCCTCAAAATTTTACATGCCATCAATTTCGTCACCAACCTTGTTGTTGGTTCACTAATTTGATTGATGATTATTCCCCAGGACCCTCTCTAAGTGCCATATTTTTTCTTCATCTCCTCTACTAAATATTGTTCCTTTGTCTTGTCATCAAAATAATGTTCTGGTTTTTCTCCATCTGTTGGTAAACATGAGATCTCTGCAATAAAGTCTATATCTATGGATACCATCCTATCCATACATAATATACCTCCATGTAACAGTGCCAAAATCTATTTAACATAGGAATTTACATATTTTCCCCTCCCAAAGTGGGGGAATCTCTAGAAGGTTCATGATCCTTGTGTTATAAAGTCTTGCAATCCACTGCTTTGGCTCCAAAATTGGGTCCCATGATGGACCTTATCCTTTGATTTCCATGTACACTTGTTGCACAAACTATGGGAAATTTTCCGTGTCTACCACATCATGATCATCATACCTTAGTTTGTTCATAGTTCCTAATAGGTCACTGACTACTTTGACTCCATCTGGTATTTGTGGAAGTGATAGGTTTAACTCCTTCTGTTTGGTTGGTTTTCTTGGTGCGACAAGTTTTTCCCTAGTTTTCCTCTTTCCTGCCGATGTCCCCGCCCCATCTTCCTAGTTCTCTTCCTCATATTATTCTGTGTCTGAATCTTGCTGACCTGTAATATCTTCCACCTACACTTCCTCTAACTATTGTGTTGGCTCTACTAATGGGTGTTTCACTACTTTGGCTTGTACTCTAATCTCATATGACTCTATTTGTTCATCGGCGTTCTCTTCCATATGTTGTGGTGCTCCTAATACAAGTTGTTACATGGGGTTCTTCTCTGTGCTATGGTTTCATGTTTATCCCCACATATCGACCTCCATCTCCTCTATCGTTGGAGCCTGTTGTCCTTCTACAAGTGTGGGACTAACCGACTCAATAAATGGTGAAGGAATGGAATCCACATCCACCACTCCCTCTTTTTTATTGTTTACCCCATCAACTGCTGTATCATGTGGCAACCTCACAACACTACGCATTTTTCTTGCAAATCGGCTGGGAGCTCCGACCTTTGGTGGCACCATTTTGCCAAATTCTAATAGTGTTTCTCTGAATCTTCACTAATAGTGTTTCTCTGAATCTTCACTAAACACCTCAAAATCACCTGCTCGTTCTGATTTTTCTTCCGTATATCTCGTTTTCACAAATTCACAATGAGGCTTCTCCTTCATAGTTTGTTCTTTTATAATTCATGCCATAAATTCTATGTTGTGTTGTACTTTTTCGGCCACTTCCTTTTTATTTTTTCCGACTACTCTCAATATTGACGCGCTTCTTTTTCTTCCTAATAACCTTTCTCTAGCACAAAATGTATTGTTGTTCTTTCATACCACTTACTTTCTTCTGCATGTTTTATCATCTTACTCTGCATAAAAAACACTTATCCATCTACTTCATCTTTTTTTATTTTTATTCTTTTTCCCATTTTCTTCTCTTTCTGTCTTCTTTTTCCACTTTTTTTTTTGTTTTTAGTTTTTACTATATACACTATGTACAATTGTATTTTCCTAGGATGCAACTAAGGGTTATTAGGTTTATTTTTCCTATACAGTTCCAGTCGAATACCATTCACCAATCCTTGCATTTCCTTTCCTATTAAATCTTGCAGTTGCACAACACCTCCATCTATGACAGACTTTATCTCATATGGCCCTAGCCAATGCATCCTAAATTTTCCTGGGTGTTGTAAGTATTTACTATCATAGAGGAGAAGCATATCTCCTTCCTTAAAGTTATTCTTATTTATGTGTCTATCAGGGACAATCCCTTGCATAGTGTCCATGTTGTTGACAATTGTGATAGGTTATTGGTCCTCTACCTCTTCCAAATCCTCTTCCTCCATGACCTCCTCCTCTAAATCGTCCTCTGTTTCCTTGATTATCTGCACATGGTTTATTATACTGTGGTACTTGATTATACTGTTGCACATTATTATAGTGCGGTGGTGTTGTAAAATGATGCACATTATTATATTGTGGTGGCGCTGTAAACTATTGTTGCATAGGTGGACCTATCATTGGTTCATATTGCATCCTATAAGCATCTGATGTCCTTTCCTTCATCATTTCCAAAGTTCAAAAATGCTTGTATTCATGTCCTACAGACTTGAAAAAATTACATAATTTACTCTTAGCAACTGTTTGATATGTTTGCATCATGGGACAATGATAGGGATCATGTCCATGTTTTCTACATATTTCAAACCATGGTCCTCCTGTGGGTAAGGGATTTGGAAATCCTTCTCCCAAGTAATGTTAAAATGTTGGGAACTCATTCTTATTATGTCCTTCTACTATGCATAAGGTACACCAACCAAATTCTCTCTTTTCCTTTCCTTTGTTCTCATTCAACTGAAATGTAATATTCTTGAGATCTTCTCTCACCTCTTCTACAATTGGATATGTATATTTATACTGATTTTCTTCCAATTGCAAGGCTGCTTGCAGACCCTTAGCTTGATTCTGGAACTTCTGTTGCCTCAATGGATATTTAATATGTGGCAATAATGAATTAATGAATAGGTGCCTATGTTGCATATTTGTGATGGGGTATTTCAACTTACCTTTCAATCGCTTGAACTTCTGGTCGATATCCCAAACTGACTTTCCTATCTTGTGTTTGACTTCCATCATCTCATTCGTGTATTGATCCTCTGAACTTGGTCATTGTAATTAAATTATTAGTGCCTTCTTTACATCTGTGATAGTTGTAGGTGCTCCTTATGGGATGTTTACTGCGAGGCCCATATACTAGTCCAATGTGCGATCTATGAATGTAATTGGAAGATGTGCTACTTTTGTATCTTCATCCAAGATTTGTTTAGATGCCCAAATATTTTCAAAAATAAATAAATTCTTCTATGGGTCCTCCTACCCTTCTCCATGAAACTCTGGTAATCAAATAGTTGGATCTTGTCCTGCCATTGTAAAGTTTTTGTACCGCCTCCGCGTGGTGTAGATAACCGACTACTACTTGTTGAATTCATACTTCCACTTGAATTTCCATTGGACCCTCATCCTACTAAAATCCTTCTTCTATTGATTGGTGGTTTTCTAAATGATTATTTCTCTTTATATGTCTTAGTCGCACATGGGGTTGTGGGTTCCACACTAATTCTGATCTAGAATAGTGAGCCTTCTTCTGCACCAGACCCTTGACCTATGATTTTTCTATCACATGTAGTGCATAATATTTCCTCAATATTCCCCGTAGCATGGATATCCTCTACCTCCTCTTCATCATTGTCCAAGCCCTCTCCCTCGGCTACTGCCCTATTTTTCCTATTGATGTTATACTGGTCGGGCCTTTTGATCTGTGTCGTTCTCACTTTTTCCATTATTTCCTTTATCTGATCTTCATCCATCATGATGGGGTCCATTTCTTCCTTCTTCTGACCTTTATCCAATCCCTTCTCCATATCTCATATCGTCCTTAGTGCTTCCCCTAGTCTCCCCATGCATGCAAAGTGATTTAGATTTCTGACTCCATTATCATCATGCCTTTATCATGCATTAAGATCTTGATTGACGTGTAAAGTGATCAAATATACCTTCTTGTTGGTCCCTTAAAAAATTCCTTCTCTACAATAGTGTATGATTTTGAAGTATCAACCACAAAATCAATAATATTGTCTAGCCAGAAATACACTGCACACGTGAATTTATTATTGACTTTCTATATTCATGCAATATTGTTAGAAGTCCACTCTACTGGTCTTATCTGATTATTTGGGTGATTGTCCTTCAATCTCAGTATCCACTCCTGCAACAGTTCTGGAAAATAACAGAAAAATGCCTCATGAAGATCAGTAAATACATACTTCCACAAATACTAGCGTGGAGTATACTTAGGGTTTCTATTGTCCTTCTTCACGAACTCAAGATATTTTGTTTCTAACCATGTTTTAACCTCTTTCTTATTTGGATTCCATGGCCTGAACATCCCCTTCTACTACTACATTATCTTCATTGTCCTTCTCATAAAACCCCCTCCAATATGATATTCCGAGTTCCAATTGATAACAAAACCATTTGTTGGATGTTTTGGATGACCCGGGTTCTACTTTAGGTTTCCAACAAAAACATGCAAACCATCGGCCCTTCTGGAGACTAGAAAGAAACACTGTGCACAAAGTGCACAATGAAGTTTCACCCGAGATGGATTTATGGGTGACTGTAGAACCCAAATGTCTGCAGCCTTGGAAGGGAGGCTATTGTGGGGATGTTATACATGTTTTTTACTACAAAATATACCAGATGTATTGTTCTAGTACAACATTGTATCCATATCTACCATTATGTAATAATATTCATTCATTAATATTCATTTTGTAGTAAATATCATGACTATTCTTATGTGTGCTCCATTTTACTACTACAACTTCATCCATTCAACATAACTAACAATAAATAAAGCAACCATTCCACACAAAGACACAATTTTTACCGCGGTTCACCTCCATGGGCTATGTCCGCAAACATCTAGCATTCATTGATCTTTTATTATTCTTCATCAATTCATTACACTACGTGCATTACATCAATTCATAGTTCTAGGTGCATTATCGCTGAGGCTGAAAAGATCGCACCAATATCCAAATATTGCGATGTTAACCTTGATTACAATGCATATATTTCTCTTAAAAATAGACTCATCTCCAAAACTAGCTCCACAACTAGATCTCTCAAGAAAAAATAGTAACTAGCAAAAACTCTTCCACAACTCAACTAGCTCACTCTAGCTCTAGCTCTTCATATCTTACAATAAATATTTATACTACAAAGATGGGTTAGTACCCGATATAATAATGAACAAAACCCTAACCCACTAACCCTAGGTGTGTTAGGTTTGTCCACCTTGTAACTCCCTATGTGTGGTTTATCTACTTCCTTCTTCCTTTGACTTTCCTTCTTCCTCAACGTTGCTTTTCACTATAATCTGGCACATGCTCCTTTTCTGGTCCCTTTTCTAACTGTCTTCCTTGATTTCTATGCTATTCCCCAAAATTTCCTATGCTAACAACCCACTTTCATAGTTTCTCTCCTTAGGGGATACCAATCAGACATCCTAGCTACATATGTGTGAGGAGTTTATTTTTCCATTGCAAAGGAGGGGGAGGTCCCTCCCTTCTCGCAATGACTCAGACATAAGAGAAGAAGGATGTCCTATAGTCCATCCTAAGGTGTAGTTACAATATATTATCAATCCCCAGTTGAAACTTGAGGAAGAGGACTCATGGGGATGGTCAATTTCTCTCTGCATCATCAAGTGGTGGTGAATGAGAGGAAATTGAGAGGAAACAATTAGGCACTCTTCCAGCTAGTTGAGGACCTCAAATGTTCAAAGGTTGAATGTGTTCATTGCAACTTTCATACTCAATAAAGACACTTAAAATAATCCAAATAGAAGATCAATTGGATAAAAGAATCCCCCCTCACAACACCCTAGTATTTTTTCACTCTGGTGGCAAAACAATTTTTACATGGTAAAAATCATTCAAAAAAATAGAGGCGATATCAAGAATTGAAAAGTTGTATCAAAATAAAGAAGCGATATTGGATCAAATGAATTTTTTTCTCATAATTAAGGAACCTATAAAAGGGGATAATGAACTCATTTTTAGGGTCAACACTTTTTGGAATTAAAGAGTGTCTTATACTCAAAGATATTTGATAAAAAATACCTCAAACACAAACAGATGGTGAAGGAAACAATCCTCAAATTATTCATTCCCCGTGCTATGTTTCAATCTGTAATTCTTCTTGTTTTGTGTATGTCATCTTGTAAATCCACCTCTCCCATATTCTTGTAAATCCACCTCTCCCATTTTGGCTTCTTGTATCATATCTTATCAATAAAATCTCAATCAACAGATTAAGCACCATATTCAATGTGACCATGTGATGTTTTTTCATGGCATAGAAGTGATTTACTCTTAACAAATGACCATTTCTTGTCATTTCTTTGTGCATTTAAATGATGTGTAGAGGTTACCTCCAAGTATTTAAATGTATGAATATATCTATCTATTTTGAACCAAGTTTTCATAGATCTATATGCATTTGTTAGAACTGTTGAATTCTTAATTTCTCAACACATTGTTCTCCTTTTCATAAATTACAAGATTCGTTCTTATTAATGCCTTGTATGTTTAATTGTGTTTGTTCAAATTAACCCACTCACTCACCCTAAAATATTAAATATCTAAAACACTCATGGAAACATGCCTCTTGAGTTGAGATTTTTTATCATCAATATGGTATTGTTTGAAGAGAGAGAGAGAGAGAGAGAGAGAGAGAGAGAGAGAGAGAGAGAGAGAGAGAGAGAGAGAATAATTTTTTCATAATATTGATTTACTGCACAAATTGATTTAAGACTCATTTTGATTTTTATCCCTTAGGGTGCCTCGACATCGCTCCAATAGTAGCCTGGAACATATTGAGGAACAATATGATATATACATGCTAATGGTTGTATCATGCATGATATGTACCCTTCTGTTGAGTGCATCAAATTTTTTATTTTTTTTCCCTTGATATATTTAATGTCAAAGTCATACTCACTTTAAAATTCTATCCATCTCATCTCCGTGACATTTAAAATCGGTTCTTGAAATAAATATTTCAGACCACTCTGGTTTTTCCTCAACTCAAATTTATTTCCCATCAGATAATGCATCCATATGTTAAATTAATGAATTATGGTAGCAAGATCTAATTCATGCACACCATAATTCATTTCATAATATTTAATCTTTATTGACTCATAACTAATTATATGTCATGTTATCGCACAATTTGTAGATGCACGAAAGGCTAAAGAATAGTAGGTCAAACTGGCGAAACAGGAACCTTCCCCACCCAATGTCACCACAATGGGGAGGCTCTTTCTATTTAGGGAGGCTAGGCCCATGGGAGACATCCCTGGTAACCTGGGGTTTTGAAAGGGAAAAGGCTAATAGTACAAAGACAAATTTCCCCCTCACAAATTACTGCCAATCAGATAGTCCCGGCTAAACAACCAATAATAGAGTATAACCAAAGAAAAGAGAAGCACTTGCTTGAGACAACACAACAAGGAGACTAATACATGCAATCTTGGTTAGTACTTCATAAATCAATGACTATCTGATATTCAATGTAAGCAATTTGACAGTAAATATTGACGAAACCAATGTTTGCAAAATGACAATGATAAATGTGTCACTTGTCAATAAATACTGGAACGATGTAGCATTCAATGTAACAAATCAACACTCAATCCAATCAATGTTCTTAACTACCATTCAATTGCTTATAAAATGAAACGTTGTTGCATCAAGATGAAATAACCAAGGGTGACGTCAGCATTCTAGGGTTAGTAGGTTAGGGTTAGTGTAGTTAGGGTTTCAGTTCAAAAGAGGTTTGAGAGTGTTTGGATTTGATTTCACTTCAATGTTGGAGGTTGGAGATCAGTGCCTTAAGGTTAAATGGAGTCAGAAGGTGAAGGAAATAGAAGTTGAAGGGGACTAGATTCCAAAGGACTAGAGGGAAAGGTTTCAAGGTGGTGCTAAAGTAGGGCCTCAAAGACGGAACCCTAAGGGGGAGAGGCTCACTCCGGTATTGCAAAAGCAAGGCCTCGTGCTCTCTCCTCCTTCCCAGCAAACGGCTAGCTCAGATAAAGCACAAAAACAAGACGAGAGAGATTAAAGAGGGAGAGTGTTGTTGCAGCAAGGCTCTTTCTTCAAACCCTAAGGGAAAAACGACCCTCGGTGTAGATAACCTAGGCCTAGGATGTCTCCCTTTATTGGATTTATAAATTTATGGCTAGCACAGGGGAGAGAGAATAAAGGAGTGTAGCTATGGATAGGCTCTCTTCTTCTCTTTCAATGGCTAAAGGTTTCTCTATCAGGGGACATGAGACAACGACCTACTTGTGTGTTTGTCCCCTAGGGTTTTGATTCAACAAGCTTATAAAAAATATGCAAGAAATTTAAACTACAACCATTCATTAAGAAGTTTTGTAGAAAAAAACACTTACAATTGATGAAGAAATAACCATGCAAACCCTAGTTGTAACACCTTCCTTCAAGAGAAACACCATAAATGCCAAAAAATATCTTCCTTCAACAAGTGTGCATCACTAGTTCAGCCAAAAACCCCAATAGGGCGCTAAAAATCAGACCTCACTATGAGTGAGTGATGATTGATGATCAAAATGAGAGTCAAAACCCTCAATATATAGTGTATCAATGACCTAATGTTACCTTTTAGGTCATAAAAAGGATGAAAAGGCCATAATGTCAAAATCATATTGTTTTTACATTAAATGCTAAATAGAAATCCCTAATCAAGTAAAAATGAGAGTAAAATCCCCTTCAAGGGAGGCACTATCCCTTTCTAGGGAAAATGAGACACCAAGGAGAAAAACATTAGCCCCCCATGGGCCTCACCAACATACCACACGTGCCACTGTTGCCCAGTTTGCCTCCAAAAGCATCCATGAAGCTGGATGATGTCATGGTGAAGATGGAGATGTCCCAAGCATTCCAAGGCCCACGTTCCACTGAAAAGGGGTCATTCCCCCCAGGTCTAGTCCTGTCGGAGTGCCTTTGATGGAACGTCCTCTTCCTTTCTGGTGCAAAAGCCCTGATCCATCTCCATCCTATCTTTACCCCCTGATGGGCTCTCAACATCCATCTGGTGGGCTCTTCAGCCCCATGGAGGTCTGAACTGGTCATCTCCCCATGTGTATTGGTCGAAATGGTACCTATCCATCGGGCATGGTCCTACACATCAAAAGCTACGCCCTCCATGGGCTCATCAGTCACCGGGATCATAGAAATGTTAATCACATCTCATCATCAATATTATTAAACATATACATAAAAACCCTAATACATCAGTCAATATCTCAAAGACATTACAAAAACCTGCAATACAAGATTGGAGAAAAAGACAAGACGTCCTATTGGGATAGTGTCCACAAGAAAAGGAAAGTTTCCAGGAAGATTTCATCCAAGCCATGTAAGTGAGGTGATGTGGCTAGGGGATGTCCAGACATGTCGGTGTAGTGAGGGCCAAGGATGCATAATGTTATCTATGGGTGCCTTTGTAGAAGGCGAGTTGTACCTGCCATGGATGCATTTTTTCCAAACCCATTCTTTCCTTTATTCTTTTTCTTGCATTATTCTTTTATTTTATTTTTCTTCTTCTTTTTCTTTTTATTCAAGGGCTAACCAGAGGACACTGCCTTGGCATGGTGACCATAGATGACAGTTCTACCCACAAGTACTTTCACAGAGATAAGAAGGTTGGTTCATGATGAGACCCCCTTTCCCTTAGTCATGCAACCAAAGGTCACTGCCCTGGCGTGGTAACCAGATGGTGGCAATGTCATATTGTTAGGTACCCATGAACCTAATAGGCTGGCTCATGATGAGACTCCCTATCCTCTGACTAGGTCTTGTTTGTGATTTTTCGGGTCCCTCTTGTTTCTTGCTGAGAGGCCTTTTATTGCCTTCTCGGGGATCCCTGGGCGAAGCATCTCGAGGTTTCATTTTTAGGATTTTGTCTTTTACCAGCTGCTTTTACCTTCTGGGCCTTTAGCCCCTTCTTCCCACGAGATAAGGTGCAATCCTACAAACAAGTCAACCCAATGCCCGGACAAGGGGAATGGGATAAATGAGCGGGAGATAAGATGAAACAGTGGTGCTATGATGGGAGCGGACGATGGATTTTCAAAAATTCCCCAGTGGAAAACCAAAACCTACAAGCACAAGCTTGCTAGGGCACCCTGTCAATTCCCCAAAGCATGGTCAAGTGAGAAAATGTAAGATCCAAGCAATTTTTATAGATAAAAGGAATCAGATGCATATTTTTAAAGGTTTTAATGATCAAAAGTGACACATACCATGATACCTGGACCAATTACCTCATGGAGCAAGAACCTCTTTTGATACAAGACCAAGCCGATGGTGATGGATGTTGTTGTTGTTGACAATACAAAGCTGATGGAAGAAGAAAAGGATGGGCCCTCCAGGGCCATGCTCAGGTCAATCCTGCTCTCGATACTCCATGTCTAGGACCTGTGGGCCTCGAGACATGATCTCCTAGTTATCCCTAGAAATCGAGGATAACATCTGGCTCCAACTTGGGGACATGTGCTCATCGTAGAGTGCATGAGAACCTTAGCATCTCTGGCATAACCTATAGACCATCTCAATATCGATAGGGGCATCAGTAAAGAAAATGGGGTGGTAATGCCACCCCATCATACATATAGATATATATATATAAACTAAAAGAAAACAATCAATAATGCAAATGTGAAAGAAAACTAACATGAAATGAAAATGTTATAATACATGAATACAAAATGCCTACTCACCTATACTTACCTGTGAATTCAGGTCCCCCTACCTTGGTGGGGTTTGAGGAGGTTCCCACTGATAGGTAATGGGAACCTTCTTCCTTCGAAAGTGGATAGGTAATATGATTCATTAACTGATTCCATTCCAACTTTGAAGGGTCTGAGCCATGACTGACTGCTTCCTTTTACATTGGTTGGATCTCCTTTCTGGGTATCCCACATCCATACCATGTCTCCCTCCTTGTACTTTATGACTTTGTATTTGGTCGTTCCTTAGACAACCATGGTGTATTGTGCTGAGGGAGGGGGGTGGGATTCTGCTGTAAAAAAATCCTGTTGAGACGAGTGGATTTGTACGTCATCTTCATGTTTCTTTAATATCTTCACCGTCCCAATTTCTTTGTTCTTGAATTCATCTAGAAGTTGTTAGTATTCTTCTTTCTTGGGCCATTTGATCTGATCAAAGTCCTCTTCTATTACAAAGGGAATATCTTCTGGAGAATACTTTTGAAGAGTTTGTATCATCTCGTCTTGTGCTTTGTTATTATCGATGGGGTGAGTAATGTATTGCACATGGTCCCCGGTTATTGGCACATTGAGGAGACGACATATTGTTCCATTTTTCAAAGGAAATTGCAAGAATGTGAGGTCCATTTCAAGGGTGCCACCTAACATTGCAAAAAACTTCCTAGATAACAACATCCCCCACACATCTGGGACATCAACTACCACAATGTCAATGTGGACTATCTTCTCTGGGTATTCCTTCAAGCAAACCTCCACATTCTCAACCACCCTGTGTGTGGGTATGGATTTAGATTCGAAGCCACATACATTTCTATAAGGCCATGTGACCTTCAATCCCACTTGTCACATGACTTTGAGTGACATCATGTTGGCACCAACACCTGTATATAATATGCAATTGTTGAGGTTTTTTCCATTCATTGCCAACGTCATGAAGAAAGGAGGGTTCTCACCATATTGGACCCTGAAGTGATCAACTTGCAACATAATAGGGGGGTCCATGGGTTCATTTGATCTTGAAAAGAAAGTGTCAAAGCGTTCCTTGATGGATGGGATCTTGATTGCTTCTCTCAGGGGGACGTTTACATGCATTTTTTATAATGCCCCTTCGAAGTCAAAGTTTAGGTCAACCTTACCAGCCTTGGATGTCTTGGGAAGAAGTATTTCCAGGGGTGGAGGATTTGCCTGATCAACAACAGGTTGTTTCAAATTATTTCTTATGTACACCTAAAAGTCATGTTTCTTTAGTTTCTCTCGTGATTCCTGGTCCAGGTTGTTTATTACCGCCATCCTTTTTGATCTGGCTACTTCTCTCATGGCTACCTGATGCTCTGCATCAGTGATATTTATTTGAGGAAGCTCCATGAAATAATCCATGTTGTTGACTTGTTGATGGCCACCATTGTAAGGAAACTCATGTTCCCAATGTGATTCATTGCATTCTAGGCACCAAGGATTTTCATCAACAACGTTTGCAGGGGCCAAGGTATTTGTAACTTCATGCTCATTTTTTGGTTTATAAAATTGGCCTCCCTTCTGGAATTTCCCTTTGTACGGGATCCTGGGTGCTTGGGTCTGAGATATTTCCAATTTGACAATCCTGCTCATCATTTCCTCTTGATTCTTTATGATACCATCCATAGAGGATTGTAGCTTGGCGATATTGGTACATAGATCTGAAGTAGGCTCAACACTGTGAACTATCTTTGGTTTAGTGTCTATTCTCCCCCTTGGGTTAGCAAAAGGCTCGATTTTGGATGAAAGGAGGTTTCCCTCTATTTTAGTAGCGAGCTCTTGGGATTATTGAATGGACTGGGGGTTTTTATCTCTAAGAAGATACCCTAGTTGGCCATTGAAAGATCTGGTGTAAACATGGATGAGGTAGTCATCTTTCGGATGATGGCTTGCGGGAATTCTTTGCAGTAAAGTATCGAATCTAGTGTGGAACTCCCGAATGGATTAATTTTCATATTTGGAAAGGTTATTTAGTCGGGTGAGGAGCATATTAGGGTCTTCTTTGACACTCCATCTTTTGAGAAAGGCCTCTTCAAGTCTATCCATGGTTTTGATGCTTCCATCAGGAAGGCTCAGGTACCAGCGCCTTGAGGCATCATAAAGAGTAGCGGAGAACAACTTATGACCAAATATTCATCATCGTCACTAATGGGATGAAGCTAGAAAAAATCCCAAAAGATGCTCATGTGCTCTTCGGAAATGATTGCATCAGTACCGGTGAATTTGGCAACCACTTCTCATACTTGGGTGGCATTTTCCTAGGGTAGCCTGGTATGGATGACATGTCTAACAGTTTAAAGAGAGTAGATGACCATTGTCTTTGATTGTTGGTTGGGTTCGTTGTAGCGGTCTGAGAGCTTGACATGATTCTTAAAGGAAGGCTCTTCCCAAAGAGTGATTTGACAACAGGAGAGTTCTTGGGACGCTTCCTTCTGAAAGACAAAGGAGGATTACTAAACCTCCTTTTAGTTTGTTGAGTCGCCAGATAGTTTACCTGAAACTATCAAAGAAAAGGGAAAACACCCTAGTGGAGTCGCCAGGTAAGCTTGTAAGAAAGTAGTCTCTGAGGCAAGGCTTACCGAAAAGATTTTTCGTTTGAGGAGAATTGACTCAGTGTTCCCCGACAACAGCGCCAAAATGTTATCGCACAATTTGTAGATGCAAGAAAGGCTAAAGAATAGTAGGTCAAACTGGAGAAACATGAACCTTCCCCACCCAATGTCACCACAATGGGGAGGCTATTTCTATTTAGGGAGGCTAGGCCCAGGGGAGACATCCCTGGTAACCTGGGGTTTTCAAAGGGCAAAGGCTAATAGTACAAAGACAAATTTCCCCCTCACAGATTACCGCCAATCAGATAGTCCCGGCTAAACAACCAATAATAGAGTATAACCAAAGAAAAGAGAAGCACCTGCTTGAGACAACACAAAAAGGAGACTAATACGTGCAATCTTGGTTAGTAATTCATAAATCAATGACTATATGATATTCAATGTAAGCAATTTGACAGTAAATATTGACAAAATCAATGTTTGCAAAATGGCAATGATAAATATGTCACTTGTCAATAAATACTGGAATGATGTAGCATTCAAGTAACAAATCATCACTCAATCCAATAAATGTTCTTAAATACCATTCAATTACTTATAAAATGAAATGTTGTTGCATCAAAATGAAATAACCAAGGGTGACGTCAGCATTCTAGGGTTAGTGTAGTTAGGGGTTCAGTTCAAAAGAGATTTGAGAGTGTTTGGATTTGATTTCACTTCAACGTTGGAGGCTGGAGATCAATGCCTTAGGGTTAAATGGAGTCAGAAGGTGAAGGACAAAGAAGTTGAAGGGGATGAGATTCCAAAGGACTAGAGGGAAAGGTTTCAAGGTGCTACTAAAGCAGGGCCTCAAAGAGAAAACTCTAGGGGAGAGAGGCTCACTCCAGTGTTGCAAAATCAAGGCCTCGTGCTCTCTCCTCCTTCCTGGCAAATGGATAGCTCAGATAAAGTACAAAAAAAATACAAGAGAGCTTAAAGAGGGATATTTTTGTTGCGTCAAGGCTATTTCTTCAAACCCTAAGGGAAAAACGACCCTCGGTGTAGATAACCTAGGCCTAGGACGTCTCCCTTTCTTGGATTTCTAAAGGTACAACTAGCACAGGGGAGAGAGAAGCAAGGAGTGTAGCTATGGCTAGGATCTCTTCTTCTCTTTCAATGGCTAAAGGTTTCTCTATCAGGGGACATGAGACAATGACCTACTTGTGTGTTTGTCCCCTAGGGTTTTGATTCAGCAAGTTTATAAGCAATATGCAAGAAAGTTAAACTAAAACCATTCAATAAGAAGTTTTGCATAAAAAACACTTACAATTCATGAAGAAATAAACATGCAAACCCTAGCTGTAACACCTTCTTTCAAGAGAAACACCATAAATGCCAAAAAATCTCTTCCTTCAACAAGTCTGCATCACTAGTTCAGCCAAAAACCCCAATAGGGCGCTAAAAATCAGACCTCACTATGAGTGAGTGATGATTGATGATCAAAATGAGAGTCAAAACCCTCAATATATAGTGTATCAATGACCTAATTTTACCTTTTAGGTCATAAAAAGGC
>ML776782.1:862462-877781 GCA_009831015.1 Picea engelmannii | reverse complement strand
TTTTTGTGCTCATATTCCTGTGTATTCTTCCTATGCTCTGTTTTTATGCTGAATAGACTATGGACAATCCCTCATTGCATTCATCTCCTTCATCATTGATTTGTCATCCAATTCTCCCATCAAATCTACCATTCAAATCACCCATTAGTTTCTCACTGTCCAAAACATTATAAAACAGAGTATGTTAACATATTCTTGTTTGCATTCACTTATAAAAGAAAACAAAAAAATAGAGTTGTCTTATTTGCTGCATATACTTAACTTTTCTCTTCCATATTTGCTCTTTTTCCTTCAACACGATTTGCCCATTGATTTCATATTTAATCATGCAATATAATTAGTCATTGCAAGAGCAGATCAACCCCTCTCTTTACCTCACTCTCTATGCGTGGAATCAATTCCCATTCACACTGCAATTACATTTCATGACAGAGAATTGTTCTCTCTTTATCTACTCATTCCTTGATTGATGAATGCACATTAAATTACACAACTTTATTGATTGTTCACATAAGGAACTTGCCCCGCTCTCAACTTATTCAACACACTAACTTTTGTTTAATTAACTGTGATTTAAATATAGATCTTTCGTCAATTGCAGAAGTTCATATTCTTCTCAATTACTCTTTGATTCTTGTTCTTTACATTGAAGCTCTCAGTCTACAAAGAGTACCTGTCCTTCTTTTCCCCTTTTGATTTCATATATGACTAAGCATTTTTATAAGCATTCTATTTTTAGCTTCTTTTATATAGTTGATATTTCTTTCCATTGTATAAACATTCCATTTATATTTCTGCATTGTCATTCTTTCCCATTCCTTTTCATTTCTTTCCATGCTTTCTCATTGTGACTGATGCACTTGATTGTGGAAATATCTTGATTTTAGATTGCATATAGTGTTTGATTCCAGTTTGATTGATTGCTTTTAAATTCATCTTGCCTCTTCCTATAGTTTGAGTGGTCTTCTTTGTGTGTTTTAGGTTCGGTTCTTGCATTCACATTTCATTTCATTCACATAGTTTGAAATAAGTTTTATTTTCTATTTGGTTGATTTCCTTTCGTTAGTTTGCTTTCATTATGATTTGGCTTTCCCATTTGTTTATTTCTTGTCATTTGATTTCATTTCCGTTTGTTTGTTTCTTTTATTGCATTTAAGTGTGGATCCACTATAGGAAATAATCATTGAAGGACAGAAAACTTAAGTAAACTACCCACGACTAATCACATGAACATCACCCAGAGTGCATGAAAGACTGTGATCTAAAACTTTATAGCACTAAGTTATTCCTACATCCCAGTGATGAATCCTTAGTGTTAATTTGTTGTAGTGTGGGTTTGAAGATTGTTTTGTCAGCTTTAGATTAGGCTATACTAGGCTCTGATTCTGCGTTTCCTACGCCTGCACCTCGAAGCTTACGAGCCCCGGTTGATAATTAAATGTGGGAATTAAGAGTGCATATATATAGCCCCAACAATGCCACACGTGCCATTGCTACCCAGTCTACCTCCAAAAGCATCCATGAAGTTGGATGACGTCATGGTGAAGATGGATACGTCCCAATTCTTCCAGGGCTGGCGTTCCACTGAAAATGGGTCATTCCCCCTAGGTCTAGTCTTGTCAGAGTGCCTCTGATGGAACGTCCTCTTCCTTTCCAGTGCAAAATCCCTGATCCATCCCCATCCTATCTTTATCCCCTGAAGGGGTCTCAGCATCCATATGGTGGGCTCTTCAGCCCCATGGAGGTCCGAACTGGTCATCTCCCCATGTGTATCGGTCCAAATGGTACTTGTCCGTCGGGCATGGTCCTTCACATCAAAAGCTACACCCTCCATGGGCTCATCAGTCACCGGGATCATAGCAATGTTAATCACATATCATCATCAATATTATTAAACATATGCATAAAAACCCTAATACATCAGTCAATAGCTCAAAGGCATTACAAAAACCTGCAATACAAGATTGGAGAAAAAGACAAGATGTCCTATTGGGATAGTGTCCACAAGAAAAGGAAAGTTTCCAGGAAGATTTCATCCAAGCCATGTAAGTGAGGTGATGTGTCTAGGGGATGTCCAGACATGTGGGTGCAGTGAGGGCCAAGGATGCATAATGTTATCTATGGGTGCCTTTGTAGAAGGCGAGCTATACATGTCATGGATGCATTGTTTCCAAGCTCGTTCTTGCCTTTATTCTTTTTCTTTCTTTATTCTTTAATTTTCTTTTTCTTCTTCTTTTTCTTTTTATTCAAGGGCTAACCAAAGGACATTGCCTTGGAATGGTGACCATAGCTGACAGTGTTACCCACAAGTACTTTCAGAGATATGAGAAGGCTAGCTCATGATGAGACCCCCTTTCACTTGGCCATGCAACCAAAGGTCACTGCCCTGGTGTGGTAACCAGATGGTGGCAATGTCATACTGTTAGGTACCCATGAACCTAATAGGTTGGCTCGTGATGAGACCCCATATCCTCTGACTAGGTCTTGTTTGTTATTTTCCAGGTCCCTCTTGTTTCTTGTTGAGAAGCCTTTTATTGCCTTCTCGGGGATCCCTGGGCGAAGAATCTCGAGGTTTCATTTTTAGGATTTTGTCTTTTACCAACTGCTTTTACCTTCTAGGCCTTTAGCCCCTTTTTCCCACGAGATAAGGTGCAATCCTACAAACAGGTCAACCCAATGCCCGGGCAAGGGGAATGGGATAAATGAGCAGGAGATAAGATGAAATAGTGGTGCTATGATGGGAGCAAACGATGGATTTTCAAAAATTCCCTAGTGGAAAACCAAAACCTACGGGCACAAGCTGGCTAGGGCCCCTTGTCAATTCCCCAAAGCATGGTCAAGTGGGAAAATGTAAGATCCAAGCAATTGTTAGAGATAAAAGGAATCAGATGCATATTTTTAAAGGTTTTAATGATCAAAAGTGACACATACCATGATACCTGGACCAATTACCTCATGGAGTTAGAACCTCTTCTGATACAAGACCAAGTCAATGGTGATGGATGTTGTTGTTGCTGACAAGACAAAGCTAATGGAAGAAGAAAAGGATGGGCCCTCCAGGGCCATGCTCAGGTGAATCCTACTCTCGGTACTCCATGTCTAGGACCTGTGGGCCTCGATACATGATCTCTTAGTTATCCCTAGAAATCGGGGATAACATGTCTATTTTGAGTTAGGACTCCACCAAGTCCTTCTTTGCATGCATCTGTGCATGCCACAAATTTTTTATTTGGATATGAAATATTCAAAATAGGTTCACTAGTACGTAATTCCTTCAATAGTTGGAAAAATTCTTCACACTTTTATGTCCATTCAAATTTAGTGTCCTTCTCTTGTAAATAAGTGATGGGAGGAAAAATCTTGGAGAAAATGTCTATAAACCTCTTGTAGTATCCAACTAATCCCACAAAATTTCCAATATATGAAACATTCTTTGGTGCTATCCATCCCCTAATGGATTCATTATTCTATATCCACTTCTATGTCTTCATATGAAATGATGTGATCCAAATAGGAAATATCCTTGAAATATTTCAACCCATGTCTTCCACTGTGGTAACCTATTGAAGGTTGTGTATATTCTACATTTTTTCTTTTTTTGTGAGGGAAATGTTTATACATGTTCTCTCTTTTACATCCCCAACATTTGATTGGTGGCCTTCCCCCTTTTCCTAAGGATTCTATCATTTTGGATTCATCTTGAGCTAGATGGTTTTTCTAGTAGAATTCAATATTATTTATATTGAAAGGAGGTTTGAATCCCTTATTTATTTTATCTGATTTCTCATCTTTCCGATCTTTCTAATATTTCTGAAATGTTTCTCTACATTTTCCTTTCTCATAGAGGAACTTGGCCTTTCTAATGGTTTCTTTGAGAGTATTGGGTTCATCAAACTGAAATTTGTCTTTGTAAAAATATCGAATTTTTCTTAAGAACCTTTATATTTCCACCTTATCCTCTTTGATAAATCCCACGTACCTCAACAGTTCCAAGAACTTCTTTTCTCATTCTTCCATGGTCATGTTACCCAACTAGAGTTCAAATAACTCCTTGATACTCTTTTCATAGTAGTGCTATGAAATATACTACTACTGAAAATATTTCTTGAACTGCTTCCAATAAATCATTTTCTCATTAATTTTCTTGAATTTCTTCAACTAGTCCCACCACATAGAGGCCTTTCCATGTAAATGGTATGTGGAAATCCTGGCTTCTAGCTTAGATGAGTAACTATGAAACTAAAAATATTTTATGATTCCAAGAAACCAAGTTTTAGCTTCATCTCTCCTTTTCTTTTCACCATCAAAGTTTGGTGGCTTAAGCTTCCTAAGTTAACCTTGCAAGTTGTCTAGTTCATATATTCTTCTTTGTGGCTTAACAAGGGAAACTTTTGAGTTTCTTCTTGACTCTTTAGATGCATAAAACATATTGAATGAATGAGTAGGTGAGTAGTGTTGTCTTTCAATTCTACTATCCCTTATTGAGTGCATGGATATTTTATAAGTATCCCTCCTTTCATGAGTTCTGCCTTCTTCCTCATGTCTTGTACCCGATCCATTTCTTATTTGATTTTGCATATGATTTAGACTTTGTAATAGTTGAGTATTTATTTTATTTTTCTCCTCTTAGGATCCTATTATCTTCTCATTATCCTCCTTATAGCTCTGTACTTCCATCCTTAGACTCCTCATAGTTTTTACTTTCTCCACTAGTTCCACCCCACCTTTGTGTCCATTAGTGTTGAAATATTGTAACTGCAAAGAGTATTCGTATTATTATTGATATATTATTCATAGGATCAATCCCCATTGTGGATTGATCATGTCGGTTATTGTAATAGGACCAAATCCCCTTTTGTGGATTGGTCAAAAGACAATTGTAATAGGCAGAATAAGAAGTCGGCCCCAACAGTTATTAAAGAGACCCGGAAATATAATAAAGGTGGGTTTACCCACTCAGTTTGAGAAGTCGGCCCTGCCAGTGAGGAGACACTTCACACGTGCCAGACTTGTATAAATAAAGGAGGCTAGCAACTCACTTAGACACAACTCACGTGCTCAGTTTGAAGGACGAGTTATGATCTGTTACCGACAAAGGAGAGAGAGTGGCACATATCTTGGAGAGGAATTTATGTATTAGCATAAGAGATCTTTTGGCATTGTATTGGCTATCTATATTCAGGAAGTTTTACTGGGTTTTCTTCCCCTAGAGGGTTTCCCAGGATAAATGTTGTGTCTCTTTTGATTGTGTATTTCTCAGTAATCTTGGATTATGCTATTGTTATCTAATGAAATGCAAACATCTATAGTAATGGCTTAAACATTAACATGGTATCAGAGCCAAGCTGAAGGAAGCATCTTTCACAAGAGAAAAATGTCACTGTTGCGGTACCTGCAAATTAGGGTTTTTCAAAAGTGAAGCTTTTCAACCCTAAAACTATCTAGAAAGTTGAGCCCTACCCTAAGGATCCATTTAGTATCATCAATGCACCTTTTCAGTGGCTGGATCTCCCGGAAAGTGAAACCCTAGTTTCACAAAGTACTAGAAGTACCAGAAAACCAGTACCAGAAGTACCAGAAGTACCAGAGTACAAGAGGTACCAGAAGCACCAGTCCATAAATCCACAAATCAAATTTGAATGAGAAAAATTTGGATTTTCTCAGATCCAAACACACCAGGCAACTCGCCTCAGCCAAGCACATCTCCTGGTAAGTTCAGTTTTTTATTCTGAGCACTTTCATTTTTCGGTCATTTTCCTAGCTCCAGGTAAAGATGTTTGCAAGCATTAATCTTGTTGACAAGTTAGAAGGAGTGGAAAACTTTCGTGCCTGGAAGTATAGGATTGGCCTCATTCTTGAAGAGAATGACCTAGAAATATTCGTCAAAGATGAAGTACCGGAACCCGACGATGCCGCAGAAAAGGCAAAGCATCAAAAGGACACAATAAGGGCCAAAAGAATCATTGTTGATTCAATTAAAGACCACCTGATTCCTTATGTGTCATCTAAGAAGACCCCGAAATAAATGTTTGATTCCTTGACCAGACTATATGAAGGAAAGAACATAAACCGGAAGATGAATCTTAGAACTCAACTAAAGAATACGAGGATGTAGAAAGGAGAAATGATTCGGGAATACTTCTCCAGAATCTCATAATTCAAAGAACAGCTAGAAGCTATTGGAGATACCATAGATGAAGAAGAACTCATAATGATGGCCCTAAATGGTCTCACAATACCTTGGGATGCTTTCATCCAGACGATATGTGCTAGAACAGAGAAACCGAAGTTCGACAACCTATGGGAAGAATGCATCCAAGAAGAAACAAGAGTAGTGAATCATGAAGCATTACTAGAAAGGGATGATGATCAAGCCCTAGCCACCCACACCAAAGGAGGAAGGAAGAAACCCTACTTCCAAAAGGAGACTCATAAAGAGCCTCAACAATCAAATAAATTCAATCATAAAGAATCTCATCCAAGGAGATTTCAGAAGAAAGGACAACAAAAGGAAAGAGACTACTCATCTGTACAATGCTATCATTGTGACAAGATGGGACACATTGCGAAGTTTTTTCCAGCCAGACGAGAAGAATACAAGAGAAAACAAAAGAGGCTTCATTCCCATGTAGTCGAAGATGAAGAGCCACCTGCAAAGATGATAAGAGAGGAGATCAAAGACCATGTGTTGATCTCAGCCCTTTCAGGATCTATAACACCTGGAGAGGACACTTGGCTCATTGATAGTGGTGCATCCAAGCACATGACGGGACAAAGAAATATTCTCTCTTGTATCTCAGAGAAGAAGTTTTCTCATAAAGTGACACTTGGAGATGATTACCAATATCCCATTAAGGAAGTGGGAGAATCAAACCATAAACTGAATTCAGGGAATTCACTAAAAATGAAGGACGTACTATATGTACCAGGCTTGAAGAAGAATCTACTCTCCATTTCAAATTTAGAGAAGAAAGGATTTATAGTTGCCTTTATAGATGGATAAGTTCTTATGTGGGCTAAGGGAGAAACCTTAAATGAAGCAATCATCATTGGTAATGAAGAAAATGGCTTGTATAAATTAAAGGGTCACTTAGAGGTTGTTATGACCCATGCCATTGAAAACTAATGTGAGATTTGGCACAGAAGTTTAGCTCACATCAACTACAAGGCACTACCATACATATGCAAAGAAGTCACATGTTTACCAGAACTCAAAGGTGACCATAAAGGCGTATGCAATGGATGTGAACAAGGTAAGAATATCAAGAACCCTTTTCCAAAGCAGGACAGCAAGATAGAAGGAGTCCTAGAATTCATCCATTCAGATGTGTGTGGCCCAATGTCATCATCCTCCATTAGCGGGTATGTATACTATGTATCATTCATTGATGATTACTCTCGTAAAACCTTGATATATTTCTTGAAGACTAAAGATGAAGTGTTCAGTAAGTTCAAGGAATTCAAAGCCTTGATAGAGAACCTTTTTGAAAGAAAGATCAAGATACTCAAGTAAGATAATGGAGGAGAATATACCTCAAAAGAGTTTGTGAACTTCTGCAAAGATGTTGGAATCAAGAGGGAACTCACTACTCCCTATAATCCTCAACAAAATGGTGTAGCTGAATGGAAGAACATAACCATACTAGAAGTTTTGAAGACTATGATCCATGATTAAGATCTTCCTATGTGCTTATGGGCAGAAGCAACAATGGCAGTTGTTTATGTGCAGAACTGATTATCCCATAGTGCACTTGGGCTCAAGACACCAGAAGATATGTTCACCAAAAAGAAGCCAGAGGTAAGCCATCTCAAAATGTTTGGTTGTCCAGTGTTTATTCATATACCTAAATAAAAGAGAAACAAGTTGGATCCTTCAGGAAAGAAGGGAATATTTGTGGGATACTGTGAGGTCTCCAAGGACTTCAAAATCTATATACCAGGTCAACATCACATTGAGATCAACAGGGATGTGACCTTTGATGAAGATGCAGTGCTCAAGAAATATAAAATATGCCAGCTTGAAGAGGTATATGAAGAGGAACCCGTAATCCCCAATACTTCAATGAGGGAGGTTCCCAGAGCTGCAGAACTGGTGAGGGAAGTTGTAACTTCCCGTGATGAGGAACTTCTAGAAGACCATGATATAGTAGAAGTGCAAGAACCTCCTCAAATGACGATCCTCCATAAAAGAAAGCTAGCTTGGGATAGAGAGCTTATTCAAGATGGAGAGAAGTACAGTGTTCCCCAAGGAACCACGAGACAGGTGAAAAGACCAAAGACATTCTCCAGTTATACGGCTTTGATGTGTGATCTCCTAGAAGAGGAGCCTACCTGTTTTGAAGAATCCATTCATAGGAAGAATGGGAAGATGCCATGACAGAGGAATACCAATCCATACTGAAGAACGAAGTATGAGAAATAGTTCCCAGACCAAAGAATAAAGATGTGGTATCCTCCAGATGGCTCTTCAAAACAAAACATGCTGCTGATGGAAGTATTGAGAAGTATAAAGAAAGATTTTTCGCTCATGGATTTTCCCAGAAGGAAGGAATTGACTATGAAGAGAAATTCTCTCCTGTGGCCAGATACACTTTGATCAAGACCATCATAGCTCTTGCAGCTAAGATGAAGTGGAAGTTGCACCAGATGGACGTGAAGACAAATTTCCTAAATGGTGCCATCGAAGAGGAAGTGTATATAGAGCAACCTCAAGGATTTTAGGTTGAAGATAGGAAGTCTCATGTCTGCAGGTTGAAGATAGGAAGTCTCATGTCTGCAGATTGAAGAAATCCTTATACGGATTGAAGCAAGCTCCTAGAGCTTGGTATGGCCATATAGACAGTTTCTTGACGAGCTTAGGCTTTACTAAGAGTAAAGCAGACTCAAATCTCTACTTCTAAATTATGAATAATGAGCCAGCAATCTTACTACTATATGTGGATGACTTATTCTTAACTGGAGAAGAAAATCTCATCGCTGAATGTAAAAGGATACTTGCCTCAGAATTTGAAATGAAATACCTTGGCCTAATGCATTATTTCTTAGGTCTTGAGGTATGGAAGATTCCTGAGAGGATCTTCCTTAACCAATGGAAGTACACGGTCGAAATCTTAAAGAGATTTGACATGCTGGAATGCAAACCCATGAATACACCCATGGAAGCGAAGCTAAAGCTGTTGGTCGATACTTTGTCAGATTTGATTGATGCCACACTCTACAGACAGATTATTGGATCGTTGATGTACATGAAGAACACCAGACCAGACATTTTTTTTCCATGAACACCTTGAGTCAATTTCTGGTAGAGCCCAGACGTGTTCACCTAGTGGCTGCAAAACATGTGATGACGTACCTTAAAGGTACAATAGATTATGGTCTCAGCTATGATGGAGATCATGATTTCACATTGAGTGGATATACTGATGCAGATTGGGAAGGAAGTGTTTCTAATAGGAAAAGAACTTCAGGATGTTGTTTCAGTTTGGGATCAACCATGATCTTCTGGAAGAGTAGGAAGCAATCTAGCATTGCTCTCAGCACAACAGAAGCATAATACATTGCTGCATGTTCTGCTAGCTGTGAAGCTATATGGCTTCGAAAGTTTTTGACCGGCCTATTTGACTTAGAGATGAGAGAAACCTTGATTCTATGTGACAACCAGAGATGCATAAAGATGACAAAGAATCCTATATTCCACGACAGGTCGAAGCACATAGAGATCCGTTATCATTACATCTACGACATGGTACAGAGAGGAGCCTTGAAGCTCCAGTACATTAGCATGGATGAACAGGTTGTTGACATGTTGACCAAGCCTCTATCTTGTGTAAAGTTTGAGTACTTCTGAGATAATCTTGGCATAGTCCGAAAGGACCTTCCTCGAAAGGGGGAGTAGATGTGATGTTCCTTGCTTCTGACCTAGCTGTCAGACATAAAGCAAGATGTGATGTTCCTTGCTTCTGACCTAGCTGTCAGACTTAAAGAAAGATGTGATGTTCCTTGCCTCTGACCTATTTGTTAGACGTAAAGCAAGATGAGATGTGTTCCTTGCTTCTGACCTAGTTGTCAGACGTAAAGCAATATGAGATGTGTTCCTTGCTTCTGACCTAGTTGTCAGACATAAATCAAGATGAGATGTGTTCCTTGCTTCTAACCTAGTTTTCAGACGTAAAGCAAGATGAGATGTGTTCCTTGCTTCTGACCCATTTGTCAGACGTAAAGCAATATGATATGTTCCTTTCTTCTGATCCAGTTGTCAGACGTAAAGCAAGATGAGATGAGTTCCTTTCTTCTGACCGAGCTGTCAGACGTAAAGCAAGATGAGATGTTCCTTGCTTCTGACCGAGTTCTCAAATGTAAAGCAAGATGATATGATGAGACTAGCACTGAGCTTCTGGTTGGATAGCTATGATGTAAAGCCAGTCTAGTATCCTGCTTCCAACCTGATGGTTGTGACATAAAGTAGGATGAGTATCTTTCTTCCATCTTGAGTGTTGTGACGTAAAGAAAGACGATGAGATGAGACTAGTACTGAGCTTCCAACTTGACAGTTGTGACGTAAAGCCAGTCTTGTATTATGATGAGCCAGCCTTGTGTTGTGATGATGATGATGTATCAGTTTTTATACTAATACATATTGATGCAGATGATGATGACATTCCTTTGAGAATGATGATGTTGCCGATGAAGAAAACTTCCGATGATTTATAGATACGCCATCCAATATGATATTGATGATGTTGTCCTCCCACTTGATGTTGTCCTCTCTCTCTCGCATGATCCTGCTAAAGAATAGCCTTCTTGTTAAGGGGGAGTGTTGAAATATTGTAACTGCAGAGAGTTTTCTTATTATTGTTAATATATTATTCATAGGATCAATCCCCATTGTGGATTGATCATGTCGGTTATTGTAATACGACCAAATTCCCTTTTGCGGATTGTTCAAAAGACAATTGTAATAGGTAGAATAAGAAGTTGGCACCAGCATTTATTAAAGAGACCTAGAAATATAATAAAGGTGGGTTTACCCACTCAGTTTGAGAAGTCGGCCCTTCCAGTGAGGAGACACTTCACACGTGCTATACTTGTATAAATAAAGGAGGCTAGTGCCTCACTTAGACACAACTCACTTGCTCAGTTTGAAGGACGAGTTCTGATCTGTTACCGACAAAGGAGAGAGAGAGTGGTGCATATCTAGGAGAGGACTTTTTGTATTAGCATAAGAGATATTTTGGCATTGTATTGGCTATCTATATTAAGGATGTTTTGCTGGGTTTTCTTCCCCTAGAGGGTTTACCAAGATAAATGTTGTGTCTCTTGTGATTATGTATTTCTCAGTGATCTTGGATTATGCTATTGTTATCTAATGAAATGCAAACATCTATAATAATGTCTTAAACATTAACAATTAGATCATGTCTCCTCATTATCTAAACTAATGTTTAGGACTTTAACTTCTCTCTCATGGGTGTACTATCTTTGTGCATCCTCCGTGTATCTGATCTACAATCTTGAGCATCACCTTTTCTATATATAATACTAACTCTGCAAAAATTGTGCATACAATAATATTGTTAGAAACATCTCATTGTCTAGATCTATATAATTTCTTTCACATTTTGGAACTTATGCACATTTTAAATTTTTTGTCCAATAAATATATATCTCCTTCTTCTCCTCAATTTATGAACAAATCTATAACACTTATCCATATTCTAAGCCTTCAGTCTTATTCTCTTACAAATCATATTTTCAATAACTATACTTATGCCTCAATGCAATTTCTAATTTGAAATTTATGTCTTTTTGAAATTGCCATTTTCACCCAATTTGTGCACTTTTCTCATTGGTGAAATCTAGATCTGAGGCCAAACTGTAATGTACCCATCTCAAGGTAACTCAATAATTTCATCTTGAACCCATTGAACCACTCTAATACTAATATTAAATGAATATAAGAATCATATAACGTAACAATAGGCTCGTGTAATGATGAAGATTTCTTTTACATATAGAGGATAATGTAGATACAACATTACAAAGAAAAAAAACACAATATTAACACCATAATAATATTAAGAAGAACATAATAAAATAGAATACTTTTCTTTAAAACATAGTTACACCAACTGTTTGTAGAAGTTAGATTTTCCACCCAACCTTAGGCTCATTGTTTCCTATGCTCTCTTTACAAAAGGGCCACCCCTAAGATGAGGCTATGAATCCACAAGGATGGGTCCCTAGGATGACTATAAAATGAAAAATAGCCTAGTTATCAAGCTCTCCCATTTTTCTAAGTCACACAACAATCCCAACTTACCGAATCTATTTCCCCCTCATCACACAAAACCTAAATAAAGGAATCCCCTTCTTTTCATTACAATCCCTAAGTGATCCATAAATGGGGGACTTATATCCCACTCGCTTAAATAATATGGATCCTTTGAAAAAATTGATTTTTTATCTCTATATCAATCTTGGACAGAGTGCTCTATTCTCATGATGGTTGCAAGGCATGTCCTGTATGCACCCTCTGCTATGGATTGAATGGGTATATCCTTTCTTTGCATAACCTGCACACAAGAACCAATGTATAATGTGATAAAACAAATGTGTCGAGTTGTCTAGAATTCCAATCAGGTCTTTAAGATGAAGTTAGGGGCTTCAAGGCATATCTCAAGAGCCAATGTCAATGGAAGAGGAAGTTATTGTATACACTACCCAACAATCAAGATTATTGTAAATCAATTGATATAGTATCTGTGTACCCAAAGATTCCATTGAATGCAATTGAATCAAGCTACCACTGCTCATTAACAATCCAACAATAAGGAATATAAAAACATAAATTGTTACACCATATTTCCCTTGAATATTCCATAGGAAAGATTAAGTTTTGGAAATTCAATGCTACACACTAGAGTTTCACACGTAAATTTGGTGAAGTTGATGTCATTGGGTTATTTGAAAGAAATGGGACCACTCTTGTAAGAGGCATATCAAATTTCCATTACCAATACCCAAAATTTTCACAAGTGGGTCGAGGGTTCACCTCCTAGGCTGGTGCAAGAAGATAAGATGTGTAAAATGATCCTCAAGGAGGTTTCTCTATAGTAGAGTTCTCCGATGACTTTGAAAAAGGTGATTACAATACTTATTTATCATAAGTATAAGTTGAAAAAGAGGACATTCACAATTCCTCACTTTTGTACCAAATTGTTTGAACGATAGATGCCATTATGTTCTTAGCAGTGCAATATTAAGACAAAATATCACTAGGCCTGACTCATACTCTATTCAAAATGTATCTTGGAGCACTCTATCTCTGTACAGTAATATTAATTGGAATTCATTTCCAGTTACAAGAATATGCTCTTCATAAAATCATACAATAACAATGTAGACATCATGGGATCTACGAAAAACAATATGTAAATGAGGTGATTGGATAGTGGGGTTGTCCAGTAGGTAAGATGCCATAGGGAGTATCACCAGCTGAAGGATCCACCAAATTAAATGGAAAAATTTACTAGTAGTTAAATCAAGCAACCAGGAAATCAACTGATGGCCCGAGGAGAAAGGGAATGTCCCTACGGGATATGTACATCCTGTACGAAGTCCATATGTCATGTGGTTCAGAGAGAAACCAACCAAATGAAGGGAAATCCAAGAAAATTTTAATTATCCCTATGGGTAAGTATAACTCTTATCCAAAAAATGAATTGGTGGATCATAGGGTAAGTACGTACTATAGGGAGCTAAAGAACACCAAAAAACAAGGAAAATAAAGCTCAGAATGAGACAATGACATTGGAAGAGAGAGAAATCCTCTAACATCTCTTAGGAACCATTTTAGAAACTCCCAATCAATAGAAACTAACAAATTATAATATCCATCGAACTTATACCTCAATGGGAATTAGATGATAGACATTTTGTAGTTTTTGTGGCTCTTCTTTTCCATCCAAATTCAACTACAAGTAACAATTTAGATCATAATTTAGTAGGAACATAGTTATTATTAAATTACCAGAAATTATATATTCTTTCATACCAATAAATTACATAGAGATAAATCATATAAATGAAGCACAAGTCAAATGAAGACACAATAGACACCATATTTACCCTGGAAACCCAAATGGGAAAAATAGCTTCAAATGAGGCTCAATATTTCATTCAACTATTTCTACTTACAATGCTTTTCATTCTTCTCTTCTTGGCCAAAAGACCCTTTGAGAATGAAAGTGAAGGAGGAAATAGGGAGATATGGGAGGTAGGGGGAAGGCTAATAGCTAGGCCCCTTCACTTCACATTCCTCATCCTTCTCTCCTATTCAATTTTATTATTACATTTAATTCTCTATTTTCCTCTCACATCCTCATTTTTTTCTTATTCAAGTTTACAATTGCATTTCTTTACATAGTTTTACAACCTTTATTGTTTGACAAATTAACTTGTTGGTACTAAGTCTTACTCCCATTCATAGACTTAGGTCCATTTTGGATCACACCTCCCCTTTGAGGGTATTTTTGGTCTCCAAAATCTCAAGGAAACCAATTTGGATCAATGTGCCTCTATTTTCTTTTAGAAAATTGTTCTGACTTTGACTCGTAGAAACAACTCTAACTCTAACTCTGCCTCTAGATCATGGCTCTTATTTTTGGCCCTCATCCCTAGTTATGGATCAGTTGTTTATGCAATATAAATTCTACTAACTAACTCTTATCCTTGAGAAATATCCATATCTGAATTTTGGACTCAACATCCATTCCCATCTCCCTCTCTTCCTTGGATATGGTCCATGTTTGCAGTCATGAAGCCAAGTAGAATGTTGCTCTTCATTTTTAGTGTGACCCTATCCCATTGTCATTGTTGAAATAATGTAACTGCAAAGAGCATTCTTATTATTATTGGATTAAATCCCCATTGCAGATTAATCATGTCATTATTATTATTTTTATTATTATTATTATTATTATTGTTATTGGATTAATCCCCATTGTGGATTAATCATGTCGGTAATTGTATAAGGACCAAATCCCCTTTTGTGGATTGGTCATCGGACAATTACAAAGGGAAGAATAAGAATTCGGCCCCAACAGTTATTATGGAAGACCCATAATTAATTAAAGGTGGGTTTACCCACCCAGAGTGAGAGGTCGGTCCTGCCAGTTGTGACCTTTCACACGTGTCAGTCTTGTATAAATAAGAGGCTAGCGCCTCACTTCAAACACACAACTCACTTGCTCATTTCTCTTATGAGGAAAGCTGCAATTACCAGAGAGAGGATGAGAAGAGTGGCGCATATCTTGGGGAG
>ML776782.1:846681-862412 GCA_009831015.1 Picea engelmannii | reverse complement strand
GTATTGGTTTGAGTTATCTCTTGAACATTGTTTAAGCTATTTATGATAAGGAAGTTTTGTTGGGTTTTCTTCCCCTAGAGGGTTTCCCAGGATAAATGTTGTGTCTCTTGTGAATGTGTATTTCTTAGTGATCTTGTTCTTATTATGCTCTTATCTATTGAAATGCAAAGAATTATAATAATGGCATAAACATTAACATGGTTTCAAAGCCAACCTGAAGGAAACACTATTTGCAAGAGGAAAAACGTCACTGTTGCAGCACCTGCAAATTAGGGTTTTGAAAAGGTATCTCTTTTCATCTCCCTAACCTCCTAGAAATTTGTGCCCTCCCCCAAGGATCAATTCAGAACCTAGAGCACACCTTTTAAGTGGTTGGATCTCCCAGAAAGTGAAACCCTAGTTTCACAAAAGTACCAGAAGTACCAAAAAACCAATACCAGAAGTACCAGAGTACCAGAAGTACCAGAAGCACTAGTCCAAAAATCCACAGATCAGATTTGACGGGGTAAAATTTGGATTTTCTCGGATCTGAGGACACCAGGATACTCACCTCAGCCAAGCGCACCTCCTGGTAAGGTCAAAATTTGATTTCGAGCATTTTTCAATTTTTGGTTATTTTTGTTGCCGCAAGTACAAAATGTCTGCAAGCACAAAGCTTGTTGAGAAACTAGAAGGCATAGAAAACTTTTGTGCCTGGAAGTATAGGATCGGTCTGATCCTTGCAGAGAATGACCTATCAAGATTTATCAAAGAATAAGTGAAGGAACCTGAAGATGCTGTAGAGAAAGAAAAGCACCAGAAGAACTCAATCAGGGCTCAGATAATCATTGCACTTTCAATCAAAGACCACCTGATCCCATATGTATCATCAAAGAAAACCCCGAAGGAGATGTTTGATTCTCTAAGAAAACTATATGAAGGAAAGAACATCAATCGAAAGATGAATCTAAGAACTTAGTTGAAGAATACCAAGATGCAGAAAGGAGAAATGATTCAAGAATATTTCTCCCAAATCTCAGAAATAAAAGAACAGTTGAAAGCGATTGGAGACACCATCGACGAAGATGAATTTGTAATAACAACCCATGGTCTCGCAAGACCTTGGGATGCTTTCATCCAGTCGGTATGTGGCAAAAAGGAGAAACTACAATTTGAAAGCCTATGGGAAGAATGTACCCAAGAAGAGACAAGGGTAGCCAACCATGAAGAACTAATAGCAAGGGATGATGATCAAGCCCTAGATACTCATACAAAATGAGGAAGGAAGAAACCCTACTTCAAAATGGAATCTCATAGAGAACCGCAACCATCAAACAAGTTCAAAAAACGATAATCTCATTCAAGAAATTTTCATAAGAAAGGACAATGCAAGGGACGAGATCTCTCATCTATACAATGCTATCATTGTGATAATATGGGACACAAGGTGAATAATTGTCCAGTCAGAAGAGAAGAGTACAAGAGGAAGCACCAAAGGCAACATGCTCACATTGCCGAAGATGAAGAACCACCTATGAAGATGATTAAGGACCATGTCTTTATCTGAGCTCTCTCAGGATCTGTATCACCTGGAGAGGACACATGGCTCATTTATAGCGGTGCTTCAAAACATATGATGGGTAAGAAAAATTCTCTCTCTTGTATTTCAGAAAAGAATTTTTCTCAGAAAGTAACTCTTGGAGATGATTATCAATATCCCATCAAGGGAATAGGAGAATCAAACTACAAGCTAGATTCAGAAAACTCAATAACAATGAAGGACGTACTCTATGTACTGGGCCTAAAGAATAACTTACTCTCCATATTAGCTTTAGACAAGAAAGGCCATAGAGTTGCCTTCATAGATGGAGAAGTTCTTATATGGGCTAAGGGAGAAACCTTAAATGAAGCAATCATCATCGGAAGTGAAGAAAATGGTTTATATAAGTTGAAGGGTCACCCAGAAACTACTATGACCCATGCCATCGAAAACTCATGTGAACTTTGGCATAGAATATTGGCCCACATCAACTACAAGGCACTACCTTACATATGAAAAGTTGTCATAGGTTTCCCATAACTCAAGGTTGATCAGGAAAGCATATGCAATGGATGTGCGCAAGGGAAGAACATCAAGAACCCTTTCCCAAAGAGGTACAACAAAGCAGAAGGAGCATTGGAACTCATCTATTCAGACGTGTGTGGCCCAATTCCATCATCCTCCATTAGCGGGTATGTATACTATGTATCTTTTATTGATGACTATTCTCGTAAGACCTGGATATATTTCCTAAAATCTAAAGATGAAGTATTTAGTAAATTCAAGGAATTCAAAGCCTTGATAGAGAATCTTTTCGAAAGGAAGATTTAGATACTCAGGTCAGATAATGGAGGATAATATACCTTGAAGGAGTTCGTAAACTTCTACAAAGATGTCGGGATCAAGAGGGAACTAACTACTCCCTATAATCCTCAACAAAACGGTGTAGCTGAAAGGAAGAATAGAACAATTATGGAAGTTGTGAAGGCCATGATTCATGATCAAGATCTTCCTATGTGCTTATGGGCAGAACCAGCTATGGCAGTTATTTATGTGCAGAACAGACTATCCTATACTGCACTTGGGTTCAAGACCCCAGAAGAAATTTTCACCAGAAAGAAAACATAGGTAAGCCATCTCAAAATATTTAGTTGTCCAGTGTTTATCCATATACCAAAAGAGAAAATAAACAAGCTGGAACCCTCCGGAAAGAAGGGAATATTTGTGGGATACTGTGAGGTATCCAAGGCCTTCAGAATATACATACCTAGTCACCGCCATATTGAGATCAGCATGGATGTGACCTTTGATGAAGAAGTTGCACTTAAGAAATAGAGAAGATTCCATCTTGAATAAATGTATGAAGAGGAACCTGTAAATCCCAGGATGACAGAATCCGTGAGGGAAGTTTCCAGAGCTGCAGAACCTATAAGGGAAGTCATAGCTTCCCCTGATGAGGAGACTTCTGAAGATCATGATATAATAGAAGTTCAAGAACCTCCTCAAATGACCTTCTCCCATAAAAGAAATCCTGCTTGGGCAAGAGAGCTTATTCAAGATGGAGAGAAGTATGGTGTTCCAGAAGGAACCACGAGACAGGTTAAAAGACCAAATCCCTTATCCAGTTACACGGATTTGATGTGAAATATACTTGATGAAGAACCCACATGTTTTGAAGAAGCCATCCAGAAGAAGGAATGGGAAAATGCCATGACATAGGAATACCAATCCATAATAAAGAATGATGTATGGGAAATAGTTCCCAGACCAAAAAGTAAGGATGTGGTATCATCAAAATGGCTCTTCAAAATAAAACATGCTACTGATGGAAGTATTGAGAAATATAAAGCAATATTTTTCGCTCGAGGCTTTTCCCAGAAGGAAGGTATCGACTATGAAGAGACATCCGCTCCTGTGGCCAGATACACTTCGATCAGAACCATTATAGCTCTTGCTGCCAAGATGAAGTGGAAGCTACACCAGATGGATGTGAAGACAGCTTTCCTGAATGGTGTTATTGAAGAGGAAGTGTATATAGAGCAACCCCAAGGATTTGAGGTTGAATATAGGAAGTCTCATGTCTGTCGATTGAAGAAAGCCTTATACGGATTGAAGCAATCTCCCAGAGCTTGGTATGGCCGTATAGACAGTTTCTTGACGAGCTTAGGCTTTACCAAGAGTAAAGCAGATTCAAATATCTACTTCAATATCATGGATAATGAACCAGTAATACTATTACTGTATGTGGATGACTTATTCTTAACTGGAGAAGAAAATCTCATCATTGAATGTAAACAGAGAATTGCCACAGAATTTGAAATGAAAGACCTTGGCCTAATGCATTACTTCTTAGGTCTTGAGGTATGGCAGAGTCCTGAAAGAATCTTCCTTAACCAAGGGAAGTGCACGGTCGAAATCTTAAAGAGATTCGACATGCTAGAATGCAATTCCATGAATACTCCCATGGAAGTGAAGCTGAAGCTGTTGGTCGATACTTCGTCAGATTTGATAGATGCCACTCTATACAGACAGATTATTGGATTGTTGATGTACCTGACGAACACCAGACCAAACATCTGTTTTGCAGTCAACACCTTGAGTCATTTTTTGGTAGAGCCGAGACGTGTTCACCTAGTGGCTGCAAAACATGTGATGAGGTACCTTAAAGGTACAGTGGATTATGGTCTCAGCTATGATGGAGATCATGATTTCTCATTGAGTGGATATACTGATGCAGATTGGGTAGGAAGCATTGCTGACAGAAAAAACATTTCCAGATGTTGTTTCAGTTTGGGATCAACTATGATCTCGTGGTAGAGTAGGAAGCAATCCAGTATTTCTCTCAGCACAGTGGAAGCAGAGTACATTTACGCATGTTCTGCTAGCTGCGAAGCTATATGGCTTTGAAATTTACTGACAGGCCTATTTGATTTGGAGATTAGAGCAACCGCGATTCTATGTGACAATCAAAGCTGCATTAAAATGACAGAGAATCCTGTGTTCCACGACAGGTCGAAGCACATAGAGATCCTCTATCATTTCATCCACGACATGGTACAGAGAGGAGCCTTGAAGCTCCAGTACATTAGCACGGATGAACAGGTTGTTGATGTGTTGACTAAGCCTCTATCTCGTGTAAAGTTTGAACACTTTCGAGATAAGCTTGGTATTGTCCAAAAGGACCCTCCCTGAAAGTGGGAGTAGATGTATTCCTTGCTTCTGACCTAGTTATTAGACGTAAATCAAGATGAGTCATGCTTATGACCTCGCTGTTAGACGTAAAGAAAGATGAGTCATGCTTCTGACCTCGTTGTTAGACGTAAAGCATGACACTGTGTGATCCTTGCTTCTGACCTCGTTGTTAGACGTAAAGCAAGATGATTCATGCTTCTGACCTCGTTGTTAGACATAAAGAATGACGCTGTGTGATCCTTTCTTCTGACCTCGCTGTTAGACATAAAGCAAGATGAGTCATGCTTCTGACCTAGTTGTTAGACGTAAAGCATGACGCCGCTGATTCCTTGCTTCTGACCTAGTTGTTAGACATAAAGCAAGATGATTCCTCGGTTATGAACTTGTTTTTAGACATAAAGCGAGATGTTGATGTGTTCCTTTCTTATGACCTCGTTGTTAGACGTAAAGCAAGATGAGTCATGCTTCTGACCTCGTTGTTAGACGTAAAGAATGACACTGTGATTCCTCGCTTCTGACCTAGTTGTTAGACGTAAAGCAACATGATGATATTACTTGCTTCTGACCTAGTTGTTAGACGTAAAGAAAGATGTGACTGACACTGAGCTACCAGCTTAACCACTGTGACATTGAGCTAGTGTAGTACTGTGATGTGCCAACCTAGTGCTGTGATGAGGTATCATTTTTACTGATACATATTTGATGCAGGTGATGATAGCATTCTTTCGAGAATGATGATGCTACCGATGAAGAAAACTTTCAATGACTCGTAAATATGCTAGCCAATGTTTCAAGATGATATTGACGATACTGTCCTCCAGATGCCACTGATGATGCAGACCTTTCTCACCTGATCCTGATGAAGAATACCCTTCTTGTTAAGGGGGAGTGTTGAAATAATGTAACTGCGAAGAGCATTCTTATTATTATTGGATTAAATCCCCATTGCAGATTAATCATGTCATTATTATTATTTTTATTGTTATTGTATTAATCCCCATTGTGGATTAATCATGTCGGTAATTTTATAAGGACCAAATCCCCTTTTGCGGATTGGTCATCGAACAATTACAAACGAAAGAATAAGAAGTCGGCCCCAGCAGTTATTATGGAAGACCCATAATTAATTAAAGGTGGGTTTACCCACCCAGAGTGAGAGGTCGGCCCTGCCAGTTGTGACCTTTCACACATGCCAGTCTTGTATAAATAAGAGGCTAGCGCCTCACTTCAAACACACAACTCACTTGCTCATTTCTCTTATGAGGCAAGCTACAATTACCAGAGAGAGGAGGAGAAGAGTGGCACATATCTTGGGGAGGACTTTTTGTATTGGTTTGAGTTATCTCTTGAACATTGTTTAAGCTATTTATGATAAGGAAGTTTTGTTGGGTTTTCTTCCCCTAGAGGGTTTCCCGGGATAAATGTTGTGTCTCTTGTGAATGTGTATTTCTCAGTGATCTTGTTCTTATTATGCTCTTATCTATTGAAATGCAAAGAACTATAATAATGGCATAAACATTAACAGTCATCACATAAAAAATATTGAAAATGAAGTGTGGTTTCCTTCTTTAGTTAGGATCAGTTTCTTCCCAACATGGAAAGAACTCTCTGGTGCCTAAACATGCTTGTAATAACACCATGGAGTTCTCAAGAAATCCTCTAATTTCATTGATCTCTATGCACCAATCTCTGGAACAACTTAAATGTGGGGTTCTTTATATGTAATAATGGAAACAAGAATTAGTTTGTGGTTTCCCTTGGCATCAACCTATTTTTCATCTTGTTATTTCACATACCTCCTTTGTTGTTATAAATCCTTGGCTATGTTTCACTCCTTGGACTATAGGAATATCTTCATATTCCTCAATTTTCATTCTTCACACCCTTCTCCTAGTTGTGTGGTTTCTAGGGTGAAGCTCTAAATTAATTCGCCAACATTTTTCTTCCTAGTGACCACTCAAATTGCAGTGGTGGAAAAAGTTATTGTTGTTGCTACAAGGAATTCCTAATATACTCCTCGTCTCCATGTTCCTATGAGTTCACTATTTGATTGGAGACATATTCGTGTCATTATTCCTTTGAAATCAATTTGGATTAAGTCAGGTATCTTTATTCTTCCAGTAGGATACCTCTCAATGGCCTTCACATACCATTAGTTGACAACATTATGGATTCTCCTCTTGTAGTAGTAACGAAGGAAAATTTTAGGGGATATATATCGCCCATGGGATAATTTTCCATGCTTTTTCCAAAAAAACAATTCACCAATTTCCATTTTTTCTGAAAGTGATTCACCCAAATTCTATAGAATAAAATTATTTTACCTTAAAAATATCCCAAATGTTATAGGAAATATATAAATCCTTAGAAATTTGAACATTTAAAAAAAATATTGCCAAACATTTTATAGTTTGCATATTAAAGAATAGTAAGATTCACCAAGGTTTCTACATTCTGAGATACATTTCCATCCTTAAAATTATCCCTAGCAATGATAAACAAGGAATGTATTTTTTGATGAACACCTTTTGGTGTTTTTATTCTTCTTCTTTTCCTAGTTGATCTTTTTTCTTCTTTCTATGAGTGCATATGTATGCAGAGCCTATGAACTATTCTCATCACTATCCTTCTCCAATATGGCACAATAAAGTTGTGAAAGTGGGATATTTCCTTTGATTATCCATGCTACTTCTTCACTTGATGAGAAATCTAACTTCGACATGTTTTTAACGTTTACAAAAATGGTCTTCTTCGTCATGGTATTTTCACTCCTACCATCGAATCCTAGGCCTTCATGCTTGACCGATGATGTAGATACAATGGGGATTATAATGCATTGTCTTATATTTTCTATACATTTTCCATCATAGCCCATCTACCTTAAGATATTGGACCCAATTCCTTTGGTATGATTTTTAAAGTCACCAATCTGATCTAGAGAAATTTCTATGGAAGGTAAGATTACCAAGGTGGTTTCAGTCACGATGTTGGCTTGGGTAGTGGAAATGCAGGGTTGTCTTTCTTCTTGGTGATCTTATACAATGGATTGGAGCTTTTCAAAGGCCACCTCCTTCTCTGTCAACTCTTGTTGTATCCAAGTCTTCATTTTAGTGATCCTATCATTGGTAGGGTCTTAACCTCCCTAACCCCTCAAAGAATAATATGCTTTTCTATGTAATAAAGTACATCATTAGTAAATAAGGCCTATGTAATGATGTGATCACATCTAATGTAAGAAGACTTACTAGAAGGTTTCACCTTTAGAATGTTCTTCCTCGATAATGTTCTTTATATTATATAAATAGTATAAATAGGGGTAGAAAGCATGGAAAAGCTTGTCTTGTGAAATCATTTGTACTCAAGCTCTAATATGTTGGAGGTTTCCCCCTGAAAGAGGCAAGTGAACTTTGCTCTCAAGATAATAATGGTATCATATTTTGGATCTATTGGGTCATTATGCTTATTGTTTTATATTTATTCTAATTTTTGTGATAAAGATTGTCTTTCTACTCTATATATTTCCTTATGGTACATTAAAAGTGGTATCATAGCCCTTTTCTCTACAGTTTTTTTAAGAAAAAAAAATTTAGCCTAGAGATGTGCGGCGACGTCTCTAAAGCATAGTGATATATCATTAAGTAGGTAAAAATTTGGTTGGATAATAATACACGTAAGAAATACACATGGTTTCACCTTGTTGGAAACCTTTGTAACCCCTATCGGTACCCATTTGAGAAGTAATCCATCAGATATTACCTATACATATCATTTCATCCCACGTACCCTAGAGTATATTAGGATTTTCATAGGCCTTCTGATACCATCTGTAGCTCATCCAATCGACCTATGGACTACTATCATGGCACTGAGAACAAAACTCAGGAATACTACTCTCACTTACCTTGGTAATTGGGTAGTAGGACTAAGGGTACATTTGACCCTCCTTAGTTAGAGCTCTAATGTTTCAGGTCGAGCATTGTTGTTGGACCCCACTGATATATAAGAAATATATAGAACATGGAACTCCCTAGTCCATAGAAACCCTCAAAAACCTAAACCTTTCTTCCAAAATAGAACATAATGGAAACAATGTTGAAATTTTGCACATCCAGTGTTGGAAACCCTGCTTCCTCAATCAAGGCTACAAAAATTATTACACAATATTAAATATTAACAATCTAGGTATTCTCTCACTATAGTATTATCCAAATAGGAGTATAACTTCGTAGGAGTAAAAAAATAATGAGTATATTTGTCCCACTGACACCCTTATTTGGGACATATTCCACTAGATTCCTCTATTCACAGTGATCGCCATGGTACCCCTTTATAATAATATTTTTCTTTTGTGTGGAGCCACCAACCCTCTATGGCACCCTTATTTGGGATATATCTCCTTAGATTCTTATTTTTTCTCTAATCACAGTGATACCACTCTCTCATAAGCCATTTTTCTGCGGATCCACCATCCCTCTTCTTGCCATCTTATCTCCCCCATAGAAAACTACAACCAATACATTGAAAACTGCATCACTACCCTGGAAAATTCCTTCAACAACCTAGAAAATGCATTCGAAACTTCCCAATCCTAGGAAACACATGATATTATTAACCTTACTTTAGAAATTTCAACCATAAATTCCCATCTCAGTGTCTCACTACACTTGACACCCTCTCCGTCGACATGAAAACCTTGACCACATTCATTCATCAATCCTAGAGTCCTATCTCCTCTAAAAAACCTTCACACCAATATGACATGGACTCATCCCATTCCATGGCCTTTCATTCTAACCCCCTTACTTGTGACCTGCATCTATCTAAAGTTGAGGTGAATAAATTTAATGGCTCACACCCCAAAACCTAGGTCACGCAAATGGAACATTATTTCTCATTACATGGAATCATTAATAACTTGATAAAAATTCATGTCAATGTACTTTATTTGGATACAAAATGATGGAAATGGTGGCAATGGAATAAAGATACACATTGAGGGTATATTGCTTGGACCTAATTTGTTGCAAACCTTTATTAATTCTTTGACATTGACACTCATCATTTGGTTCATTCGACCAAGCTTAAATAGTCTAGTACATTTGAAGACTACATAACTTCTTTTGAGAATTTGGATTTCCGAACTAAAGACATGTTGGACACCTTATTCCATGAATTATTTATTAGTGGCCTCAAGGATGACATCAAAGCTCCTGTCCTAATGGCTTGAAGAAGCTCATCGAGCCAAGGAAGCACAACATGGAGTCTCTTCTCAAATAAAAAAGACATCCTTTGTTCCATCTTCCTAGCCCACCAATCTAGCTCCTCCTTCCCCTCCTCTTAAGGTCCAGAAATTAACCAGGGTATAAATGGTTGAACGCTAGCTTAAGGGTATTTTCTACAACTACGATGAAAAATATTTTTTGAGGCACAAATGTAAGGAGAAAAATATTTATATGCCCATTTTTTAGGACATCTAGTGATGTTTCCCTTCTCAAAGAGATTCCCTAGGTTGATGATAAGAACCAACCCTATGATCCACCAAAAGTTGAACCCCCCCCCATTTCTCTGCATGCTCTCACAAGTATCTAAACTCCCCAAACCCTTAAGTTAATTGGCTATGTTAAGCATCGAAAAGTCATTATCCTCATCAATAGTGTCAACACCCAGAATTTTATTCATCGCCAAATTTCTTAAGAAAACTTTTTCTATATCCATGCAATCATTAAATTCCAAATCATGATTGCTAATGGTGGTTCCATGAAATGTGATGGTCATTGTGAAAATGTGCACCTCCAAATTGGTCATTATAATCTGAAATCCCTCATGTTTTCTATTGAAAGGGGTGGTTGCAACATTGTTCTGGGTGATTAATGGTTACACACACTAGGTCCTATCACCATGGAATTCAAGGAATTATACATTATATTCCAATAGGATGGACAATGATACAAGTTCCAAGTCATCATGACAAGTTCCCCCAATATTTTCAGTTTACATTGAATGAAGAAAATCCTAAAAAAGAGTCATTTTGGCATTATTTCCCAATTCCTTTCCATTCAAGTAGTTGAGACCCCCCCCCCCCACATTGTTCATCCTGATATGCAACTTAGTCTCTCAAAAAAAATAAAAATATCTATTTGAAAACCCCCAGGAACTCCCACCCTCACATGGCCCCCATGATCATTCCATTCCACTTGTCCATGGTAGTCTTCCTCTTAATGTTCACCCTTATCGTCACCCATTTTCTCAAAAGAATGAAATTAAAAAAATTATTCAAATGTTTTTAGCTATGGGTGTCATCCACCCTAGTATACAAAAATATTCTTATTTATTCATCATGGTACTCAAGAAATAAGGTGTGTGGCACATGTGCCCTGATTTTCGATCCCTCAACAAAATTACCATCAAAGGTAAATTTTCCATTCTTGTCATTGATGGTATTTTAGATGAACTGGGTGGTGCTCAATTCTTTACCAAACTTGATCTATGTTCTGGATACCACCAGATACATATGGAGGAGGCCAATATTCCCAAAACTACCTTTCATACTTATGAAGGATATTATGATTTCTTGGCCATGCCCTTAGACCTATGTAATGCACCCTCCACTTTCCAATCCTCATGATTCATGTCTTCCCTTTCCTATGTCATTGTTTACTAGTCTCATTTGATGATATCCTCATCTATACTAAAACTTGGCAATCCAATCTTTCCCATGTGGATCAAGTATTACATTTACTGTCTCAACATCAACTCCTTCTCAAATAGTCTAAATGTTCCTTTGGAGTTTCTGAAGTAGAATAATCAAGCCATATTGTTGGTAAGGATGGTGCCCACATGGATCCTAAGAAAATAGAAGCTATGAAGGATTGTATCCACTCTAAAACTCTTAAAATTTTGTGAGGTTTCTAGGGTTTAACTGGATATTATCAGAATTTTCTTCAAAATTCTGGCAAAATTCAAACCACAATCACTATCCTCCTTAAGAAGAGTGATTTTAGTTGGAATATGTTTGTTGATCAATCCTTCCAAAATTTGAAAGAGGTCATCTATATGATTCCATTTCTAGCCCTGCCTGACTTCACAAAGACTTTTGTTTTGGAGTGTGAAAGCTCTAGGAAAGACATTGGGGAATTTCTCATGCAAGAAGGCAAACCATTGGTCTTCACTAGTAAACAAATTTCTGAGAGACACTTGGGAAAATACACCTATGAAAAGAAAACATTGGCTATTCTACATCGTTTGATATATGGAATCCTTACTGTTGGGTATGTGTTATATTCTTTGTATGTGTGTGTGTGGGTGCATCAGATTTGAAAACTACGTCTAATGATCCCAAATTCCTTCAACCTGTGTGTCGTGTGCACCAAGTGCTTTCATGGGGGGGGCTTAGGGGTCTAGGATTGGCCCCCCTTGGTTACACACAATGTTCGAGGCAACGCTCGAAAATGTTTTTTTGACAGTTTTTGGTATTTTAGCAGATTTTGATATTTTTAGTGATTTTCTAAATTAATCTCGGATTAAGGGATTAGGGTTTTGGTAGCTACGAAATACCTAAAATATTGTATATATTTTATTGTGAATGGTGAAATTAATACAATGAAGACTTGAAAGGTGTGACACCTAGGAAGGTTGGTTTTCTCTCGGTTAAGGGTTTCCAGCGTAAATCTTTGTGTACTATGTGTATGAGACATTGATTAATTTATGTTTTTGTAAGGAGAATCTGTATTCATTTCTTTACTTCACAGGTTTAAAACTTACATGTTGTATCAGAGCTCGTTTTTGGCTTCAGGGGGATGCCTTTGTTGCTGAGGGTTTGGCTCGGTCTTGATAGATCAAGTTTATCTTGGGTCTGTGATAAACCTGGGTTAAATGGGAGCTTTTGCAGTGGTGATTTGAGTGTATAAAGAGGAATGACGATATCTTCTAGAATCGAGATTGAGAAGTTTAACGATAAAAAATTTGATCTATAAAAGCTCAAGATGGAGGACCTTCTTGTATAAAAAGAACAATGGATAGTTGTGGATCCTAGTACACAACCTACTGGTACGTAGTCTACTGGCACAAAGTCTATCGGTACATAATCTTTTGGTACATAAACTACTAGTACACAACCTATTTGTATGTAGAAGGAAGATTGGGAGAAGTTGGATAGAAGAGCAAGGAGTATTTCGACTCTGCCTGGAAGCTTCGATGTTGTTGAATGTCTCAACATAATCTACAACCAAGGAACTATGGGATAATTTAGAGAATTTGTATCAATCAAAGTCCCTCGTAAACAAGTTGTTTCTTCGAAAGAAGTTGTATCATCTTAGGATGGAAGATGAAGATTCTGTGACAGAACATCTAAATTCCTTCAATACTCTGGTAAGTCAACTTGTCTCTATCAATATTACAATTGTAGAAGAAGATAAGTTTATTACTTTGTTATGTTCATTGCCAGACTCTTGGGATAATCTGGTTGTATAAATTGGTAGTACCACTCAATCTACATTGAAGTATGAGGATGTAGTTGCATCCTTGTTATCTGAAGATATGAGGCGGAAAATCATGGATGGTCAAAGAACAAATTATTTGTTTGTAAGAGGTTGTACCCAAGATGAGAATCTTGGTAAGTCTTTGTGGGGGGGAGATCTAAATCTAGAGGTAGATCTAAGTCTATAGGAAAATATTTGAGGAAATGTTGGAAGTGTGGTAAAGTAGGGAATTATAAGAAAGATTTCAAGTCTAAGAAGGTTGATAAACCAAGGGGATCTGATAATTCCTCTTCCATAGAGGCGAAAACCTCCACTGAAGAAGGAGGTGATGTTTAGTTGGAATATACAAGTACACATGTAGACTGTTGTGTATGGTTGATCGACTCAGGTGTGTCATATCATATGACTCCTCACATGGAGTGGTTCTGGGAATATGAAAAATATGATGGTGGTGATGTATTCCTAGGAGATGACTCAACAACCAAAATCATGGGACGTGGAAGGGTTAAGTTGTTGCTAAAATATGGAAGGAATATAACTATCCCTGGGTTTCTGCACATTCCAAAACTAGCTAGGAGCCTAATATCTATAAGAAAATTAGATGATGCAGGTGTGGATAATGTATTGGAAAAGGACACTTGCAAGATGGTATGGGGAGAAATGGTGTTAATGAGGGGAGTTTGGTGTGGAACTTTGTACACATTGTTGGGAATAAATTATACTAGTGGGTGTAACATTTATGTTGTCCCTAAGCAGATAAATAAATAATACAAGACCAATATTATCCCTGGAAAGAAGACCATGTTGTGGCATCAAAGACTAGGGAATATTGGAGAAAATGTTGGCATGTTTTACAGGCAGCGCATGCTTGTCATTGATGGCAAGTACAGCAGTGATGATGGCTTGAGTATAGGAAGAATGTAACAGACGGGCACCAGAAGTATGTTGGAAAGACGCTGCAAAGAAACCTCGATAAGACCAGAAGAGATAATGCAAAGGATGGTTGGCATGCTTTATAGGTAGTATGTGCTTATTATTGATGGAAAAATCATAGTATGCAGCGAAGGCAAAACAAGGACAAAGTAAGCTCAGGAGGAATTAGCGCAGAGTCAAATGCAGTGCGTAGGTGTGCACCAGGGATGAGGTTAAATCACTACCAAAGATGAAGAGAGACAGCGTACTCAGGATCTCAGGTGGATCAAAGGTCGAGGCCTTTGACACTTAGAAATTATCCCAAGTAAGGAGGATGCGTAAGCTCGGGAGGAGAAGCATCAATGATCATTGGATCCCATCCTGAATTCCCGATGGCCGTCAGATCTGAATGTAGACAAGAAGAGCGCACTGAAGAGGAGGACAGATCTCAGGCGTTAGATCCAAGTGCGGGATCCGACCACTGTTGGATCGAGGAGAACCTGCACGTTCCTTAAAGTGCAAGGAGTAGAGGGCTAAAAAAATCCCGAAAGAAGGAGGACCATCCATCTTCAGGCAGGACACGTGGACACAGATCAACATTTCGTTGACTGGAGAGTCAAAGGAACGAGGTTCCCTAACTTCTCAAAATCGTGATATGTAGAATCACGACTTAATTTGAGCCGTCAGATCAAGGTTTGATCTGGACCGTTGATCCCAGTCCATTTCGAAGTTTCGCGGATCGAGAGTTTGAGATGTCAAAGAATAATAACCACAAGAATCCCAAAATCGCGATATGCGGAATCACGACTTAATCTGAGCCGTCAGAAGCAAGGAACCAACAACGTTATGCTTTACGTCTAACAACTAGGTCAGAAGCATAACTCATTTTGCTTTACGTCTAACAACGAGGTCAGAATCAAGGATCACACAACGTCATGCTTTACGTCTAACAACAAGGTCAGAAGCATGACTCATCTTGCTTTATGTCTAACAATGAGGTCAAAAGAAAGGAATACATATACTCCCCCTTTCAGGGAGGGTCCTTTCGGACAATACCAAGCTTATCTCGAAAGTGTTCAAACTTTACATGAGATAGAGGCTTAGTCAACACATCGGCAACCTGTTCATCCGTGCTAATGTATTGGAGCTTCAAGGCTCCTCTCTGTACCATGTCACGGATGAAATGATACCAGATCTCTATGTGCTTCGACCTGTCGTGGAACACAGGATTCTCTGTCATTTTAATACAACTTTGATTGTCACATAGAATCGCGGTTGCTCTCATCTCCAAATCAAATAGGCCTGTCAGCAAATTTCGAAGACATATAGCTTCGCAACTAGTAGAACATGCGGCAATGTACTCTGCTTTTGTTGTGCTAAGAGCAATACTGGAATGCTTCCTACTCTGCCACGAGATCATAGTTGATCCCAAACTGAAACAGCATCCGGAAGTGCTTTTTCTGTCAGCAATGCTTCCTGCCCAATCTTCATCAGTATATCCACTCAATGTGAAGTCATGATCTCCATCATAGTTGAGACCATAATCCATTGTACCTTTAAGGTACCTCATCACATGTTTTGCAGCCACTAAATGAACACGTCTGGGCTCTACCAGAAACTGACTCAAGGTG
>ML776782.1:806368-831724 GCA_009831015.1 Picea engelmannii | reverse complement strand
CACCATGGGTTGATTAAGCTATTTGTTTTCGATGAATTATGAAGAATACAACCATATGTCACATGGGACATGTTAATTATCCATCCTGAAGAAAATGTAGCATCAAAACCATGTATTGAAGACTCATCACATGCTTTAGAACAAGTGCCAACACTAGTAGGTGAAGAATCCATGGATGCTACAGAGCCTATATCATCTATTGCATAAGAAGTAGCAGAGTGTGAAGAAGGAGTAGGAGGATATCTCCTCAACAGATTAGGAACTAGAATCAAATATTTCTATGGTTTCAAAGGAAAATACCTTAGCCCAAGCTAAGGATCCATTTGATATTCCCGACATTTGAATAAATTTGGACTTGTTGTACTCAAGAAGAATCAAGGATCAGTGCAAAAGAGAAACCCCAAAAGAAGTACGATGATCAAGCCTTCACAACAAGATTCAAGAACTTCAGGAACAAAAGGAAGTTTGGTTCAAGGAGGAAGCCAAATCAAGAGAAAGACATTTCAGAAGTACAATGCTTCAACTATCGAAAGTATGGTCACTACAAGAATCATTGTCCCGAGCTAAAGAAGAGGAAGGAGAAACATGAAGCATCGATTGTCGAAGAAAAGGAACCCACAAAGAAGGCTAAGAAGGATGGAAGAGACTTCTTCTTCTAAAGGTAACAATATTCTTCTTATTTCTTGTACATATCTTGTTTGCATCGTCTCAGTACATATCTTGTATATCTATCTCTTGGAAGATAATGTGTTCCAAGGAGAACTATACCTATGGGAAAAAAAACAAGATAAGAATGGATATCATTAGATAATACACATGAAAGGATGAAATACAAAATCATGTGGAAGCTATTGCAATACAGGATGAATCAATCATGAAGAGACTTAGAAGAAGCAAAGACAGAAATCGAGAGGAAATTGGAAAAAGACTTATGACATTTTGTAGAAGACAACAAGACAGAAGCATGGACTCTGTTAGACAAGAAAGCCAATTATATATTGCAGAAGACAATAAGGATGCAGATGGAAGCGTGGACTCTGTTAGATGGAGGGAGCCGATTATATGCACTCATACATGAAGCAAGGATTAGTAGGGAGCTAATCCTATGATCCATTGAAGATGATGAAGTATATATCCATGATAGCAGCCATGAAAGACAGTATGTGTTCAGTTGAACCACAAAGGAAGACTTTTTCAAAGAAAATCCTCTAAGTATCCCTGGTTGTCCATCCAGATTAGTGATCCTATGATGAAAGGAAGAAGTGGAATCTCTAGGGCATGGAATCTACAAGAAACTCCATGGACTCAAGAACTAAAGAAAAACATGAGGAAGAACATAAAGATTCCAAGAAAGAAAGAGAAGCCAGAACAACCAGTCATTGTATCAAGAATCACAAGATTGTAAGCCTGATATAAACTCAATAAAAGCAATCAAGTAGAGGAACTGAAAGTCATGATGAAGAATAGTGTATGAAATACTTATGAATGAAAGCATTGCGAGATCCAAAAATAGAGGTTCTCCCAGATGGAGGGAAAAGACTATGATGATTACTTGTTCTAGTAAACCTGATTTATCTCTACATGAGTCATTATATCATCCGCAACATCCATAAGTTGGAGTTCTACATCAGATGAATGCAAAGAATGTTCTCCCAAAAAATTGAATAAAGAGCGTATTAAGAGTAATATCAAGACTTTGAGGCATACCAGAAAGAGACCCTTGTATGCAGATAGAAGAAGATAACTTGGTGGAGAACCTCCAGTGCACAGCAGAAGCGTGGTGAAGATTTCCTATAACATCAAGATGATTACTCAGTAGATCAGATCTCATGATGACAAAATAAGTACCACATGGATATGTTCCAATTTTCCAAAAATGATATACTCTATTATTCATAGCTACATAAATCCTTCATAGTGTTCCAGACTAAAGTAAATCAAGCATTACATTATCCGTGATGAAGTCCAGAAAGGAGAAAGTGGTTCTCCAATACATATCTCCACAGATGAGTAGATAAGCAGACATTTTGGTAAAGCTTTTATCCAAGATGAAAGAGTTTGTGTACTCAATATGGAGCTCGTGGAAATGACTTCCTTATTGAAAAAGGAAGAGATGACTCATAGGTTGGGAGGGAGCACTGGAAATATTATTGAAGACATTCATTTTCAAGATTGAAAAATAGTCCATCTTGGACAGATGCATTCATGTTCGTAAAGTGGATTGAGATTTATGACGGACAATGATTTCCCATCATGGTTAACATGGGAAATGGTCTAGATTGTTGATGTATCATAGACAGTGACTTCCCATTTTTGGTTAACATGGGGAGTGGTCTAGGGCAGTCTCTCTTCTTGAGGGTTACTCAAGAAGACTAGCCCGCCTCGCCGGACAACGATTTCTCATTGTGGTTAACATGAGGAATGGTCCATTTTGGAGGTTGATACAGGACAGTATTTTCCTCTTGTGGTTAACAGAGGAAATGGTCTGGACAATCATTCCTTAGGGTTTATACATTCGCTCCAGGGTGCACTTTGATTAGTGTAGAAGGAATAGCCCAGGGTGGAGAATGGTACAGGCTCAACATTCAGGGACAGGCATTCCTTAGGGTTTATACATTCTCTCCAGGGTTCACTTTGATTAGTGTAGGAGGAATGTCCCAGGGTGGGGAATGGTCCAGGCTTAGCATTCCTTAGGGTTTATACATTCTCTCCAGGGTGCACTTTTATTAGTGTAGGAAGAATGGCCTAGGTTGGGGAATGGTCCAGGTTCAGAAGACATGACAGTTATTCTTCCTTGCTTGAGAATAATAGTCCAGATATCTCATTGTTCTACTCTGAGGGCAGATATTCTTTCATATCTCACAGACGTGAGTGAAATATTGGCCCATATGATTCAGTTTATATCATAACATTGTTTCTGTGCAGGTTTCTATCAGATGTTTGTTATGAAGACTGTATGATAGTAGATGTAGACTACTGTGGTGGATATGTTCCACTGTTCGTGACTATACGTTGTTGATCAAGTACTTGTGTGTTACTTGGTGTGGTAGTGTACCACTGGATTGTAGTTATGTACTACTATGGATAGACATAGTTGTGTTCTATTTTTGTTCTGATTGCCTTGAATACTATCAGCAGTTTATTGGAGATAATTATCATCCAGATGAATGATGAACAGATATTTTCCAGACGGAAAATAGTTCAGAGCATTTACTCTTCTAGATTAGAAGAATGACTCTTGTATCACTCTATGGAGTGAGCATCATGTATGATTACTTAGATAGAGTATGGTTTCGAGAAATGATGCAGCTAATGACACTGATGGTGATGGTGATGCTCATGATCTAGTCATGAGATAGTCTAGACAACTATCTTGATGCTACCGGGTGAATGGTATGTTTTTGTTCTCAAGACCATTACCTGTAAATACCTCCCTAGCTAGGAGGGAGTGTTGATATTATGGTAGCTGCGGGAGGTATTTACCTCCACGTGTAAACCTGATGAGAATAGAAGACTCTGGGAAGCAAGAGAAACCCTAATGAGTTGGCTAATAACCTTAGAAGACTTGTCGGCTCAAGAAGATAATTTATATTAGGTTATTAGCCTCCAAGAGAAGAAGTCGGACAAAATAATTAATATATACTTAAAAGACAGGTACCCAGAAGGAGAATTCAGCCCCAGTAAGTCTGCCAGAACCACTATAAATACAGGGCGCCAGTCTCTCATTTGACACATCTCAGCAGTTGCAGAGAGCCAGTTATGCACAGTGCAGTTGCAGTCTTGTGTGCAGGTTTGGAGGAGATTTGTTGGTGCATCTGTTGCAACTAGCAGTTACGTTTTGGCTTGGAATATCTCTTGGCTAGGGTTTGGAACATCTGATCAACCTTTGTTGATGTGCTATCCTTGCGGAAAGGTGTGCTACCCTTTTTTTGGCTATCTAGCCTAGGGTTTGCTTCCGAAGTGATTCTCTATCAAGGTTAAGGTGCTCGGAGGGTGGCTTCGGCCTATGGTTGGGTGACAAGGGTATTTTCAATGGTAAAACGAGCACACATCTTTCATATTCTAACACACTGTTCACCCCCCCATCTCAGTGTAGTCGGTGTGTCCAACAATTGGTTTCAGAGAGGACCTTCACTACAAGCCTTAACAAGATTGAAGGAGATCAATAGACACACAAATGGATGATGAAATACCAATCCTTGATGAGGAAAACTATTCTACTTGGAGAATATATATGAGAGTGTATTTGAAGACAATGGGAGTAGCCATTTGGAAGGCATCCATTGGTGGATTAGTTTCGTTGAAGAACAAGTCAAAGTTTGCAGCTCAAAGGGAAGGAAAGAAGAATGATTCATTGGCTCTCAAGACCATTCTTAGTGGACTCTTAAGCCCTATCAAAGAAAGCATGGAACAATGCACTTCCACCAAGGATCTATGGCTAAATCTAGAGGAGACATATCAAAGCAAGAAGGAGAAGGAATATATTGAAGACCACTCCATCAAGATTATCAAAGGTAAAGAATCTCCAAAAACCCTTGATTGTATTATTTCTAAATGTGATATTGAAAAAATTTCAAGTGAAGATAGCACAAAGGAAGATCCCAAAGTATTTCAAATGAAGGTATAGAATTTCCAAAGACTCTTGATTACAATGATTCAAAATGTGATGATGTTGAATTTTTATCAAGTGAAGAAGATGATCTAGAAAAAGTTTGTGTAAAGTTTGATGGAAATTATCCCATGGAAAGAATAGAAGAGTATCTATTAGAACTTCAAAAAGAATTTGAAGAGGGTTTATATAGATATAGAAGTGATCATTTTTATACACACTATAACTATCTTTCGCATAACACTAAGAAGTTTCATAGGAGAAGTCAAAGGCACATCTTGAAGTTAAAGGGAATGCTCAAGGAACAATAAGAGATAAATAAGACTCAATTAGAAGAAAAGGAAGAAGAGATCACAATACTAAAGAATGAAAAAGAAGATATGAAGGTAGATGATGAGATTAGAAAAAGTTTTGAAACTATTATTCATCTCAAGACCCAAATTGAAGAAGCCAAAAGGGTAGAAGAACTTTTGAAGAATCAAATTAATGAAAAGGAAGAGTCATGTGATAAGTTAAAAGCTGAAGTTGTTGACCTTGGAAAGAAGGTAGAGAAGTCAAACAAATTCTTGAATAGCTCACAAATATTGGATGTGATGTTGGAAAGTCAAAGATCACCATGTGATAAATCAAGACTTGGATACAAAGAAGAAGCTACACATGTTGAAGAAAGCACCTCAAAGAAGCATGAGGTAAGTCCATCAAAGAAGGAATACAATGTTGAAAAGAAACCATCTACACAAGGCAAGGAAAATTTCAAAACAACAAAGCAAGGAAGACATCAAGAAGCTATCTTTGGGACACAAAATCAAAGGTATGAAAGTATTTTTCATGGTCATTGTTATTCATGTAGTGAATATGGTCACAAATATTTTGAATGTAGATCTTATGAAAGAAGATATAATGGAAGATTTCATAACACCATAAGGTGTTGGAGATGTGATCAAGTAGGACACATTGTTGTTCATTGTAACACCATGATATGCTACAGCTGTAGTGGATTTGGACACAAATCCCAGGAGTGATGGAACACAAGAAGAAAGTCTATGATGAGGACTTCAAATAGAATGGATAGAAGAAGGAATGAAGTAAGGAAGGGAGACATCTTTGAAAATATGGATGCTCAGGGATCAATTTATGAGGATCAGGGACATCTACAAAAGTGGGTGAAGAAGACAGAGCATCCAAAACAGAATGAAATATTGAAGGGAAGTTCAAATGTGTCATCTACTAATGCATATGCGGGTGACAATGGTATCAGTCACATACATATGCAGGCTGACCTTGTATAGGTCGTGTACATACGCGAGCTATCTGTGGAGCAGGCCGCGTATATGTGGTGAATCCTAAGGAAAAGGGCTATGCACAGGGATTAGAGTTTGATGTGATGGTATAACTCTGTGATGCAGGGTCTGACATGGTTTATTACAGGTTTTGACATTGTTTGCTATAGGTTTTCATGATTCTATATTGGATTATGTAAGGTGATGATGTAAAATAAAATGTTTGGTGCATGGAACTAACCCATGAGTATGGATTGATGCATTGTTTGTTGAAGAACAATGTTGGTTATGACAGTGAAGTTATGACACCTTGGTTATATGATATATCTTGATGATGTATTGGAAGCTTACTTGTTGGAAATCTTGATGCATGCATTTAGAATATGGATGGGATACACATTGGGACATGTGGTTGGTGAGTTGATCATGTTGTACATCATTGATGATTCATAGCTTGATCTATAATTGATACATGTTTTGGTACACTCATATATGGCATATGCTTGATGATACTATGCAGTTGTTATTACTTGATTAGCACAACAATTGGTATTTGTTTGATACATGGTTATGGTACTTGGTTCATGATGGAGACATATCATGAGTGATATGACACATGGTTGGAATATTGGTAGATTCACATGGTTGGCATATTGGTGGATGCACGTGATTGGAATATTGGTGGATGCACGTGGTTGGCATATTGGTAGATGCACATGTTGGCATGTTGATAGAGGCATATGATTGATACATTCCATGGATGATATCTTTTGGCACATTGCATGATGTTGATGTACATGGTTCATGTACATAGGTGTTGTGCATGATGAGCACACATTTTGGTACAAAATGTACTTGGTTGATATTTTACTCATGATTCTCTATTTTATTGTTGACATATATATTGTTTCATGATGGTTGGTATGGCATGAGTTTGATGCATGAACAGGTCCAAGGATAGTTATATGGTAGCATATTGTTGATCTTGCAGAGAAGATAGGGGGAGACATACCCATAGGGGGAGTCATTATTCTTCCCATGATTCTAGGAGGAGATATTTATCAAATGCATACCTAGGAAAGATCCCTATATTTGAAGAAAGAGCACAGAGGCATAATTCCAGGAGGAGCGATGGTCACAGGGGGAGTATGAGTGATGTATTTTCAGCATTACATTAGAGTGATATCCCTTGTTCAAAAAGGGAGATATTATTCAGAGGAATATCAAAAGAATTCAGACAGGGGGAGTAGCCCCAAGGAAAGTTCAAGCAGGGGGAGCAGCCCCAAGAGGAAAATGGCCCTTTTCCATTGATGTCAAAGGGGGAGAGATAGTCACATTGATGTGATTGATGATTATTGATTGGGAGAGATAATCACATTTGGGAGAGATAGTCACATTGAATATTGATGTAGAGCATGCCTTATCTACATGTTGACATCAATAATTGGTAATTGGTGTTAACATCAATATTGGTATTTCCATCAATGCCAAAGGGGGAGATTGTTGGATCATGTTGTCATTGATGTCAATGGTTTAATTCATTGATGTCAAGTGATTGATTGATGCCAAAGGATTGATTGATTGATGATTGATGTAATGTAATATGTATTTTTCTTGATGAGAATGCATAGATGAAGATGGATCAATGACTTGTCATTGATATGATGAAGATGGATCAATGAGTTTTCATTGATACATGATGAAGATGGATCGATGTGGTTTCATTGGTATATGATTCACTGTTGGAAAAATGTATATATGACTCATTATTCTCTTATCATTATTGATAAGGTGCACAAATGGACGAACTCCAAAGTGGTCTCCTTATGGTGAAAGCCCTCACGGGAAGACGCTTTGTGGATTGAGTTATCCTAGAATAATGGTTGGAGGACCCATGCTCTCATTATTGTCTTATCATGATTGATAAGGTGCACAAATGGATGAACTCCAAAGTGATCTCCTTATGGTGAAAGCCCTCATGGGAAGACGCTTTGCGGATTGAGTTATCCTAGAAGAATGGTTGGAGGACCCATGCTTGTATGTGGAATAATGAGATGAAGATCAAGTAAATTTTTGGTGAAACTATCCTAGATGGATAGTGCTTGTCATTCCATTTCCGGTGGTATATGGAATTTCACATAACTCCTCATGGTTTGAGAGTTATGGCCTTACGAAGATGAAGGGCCCCCACATGAAGGCTTGAAGCCCCCAAGGTCAAAGAAGTCAAAGTGAACTAAAAGAAGAAATCATTATTTAAATGATAAAGTAAAGTGACAAAGTCAAGGTGGATTATTTAAATAATAAAGAGAAGTGACAAAATCAAGAAATGATAAAGTAAGGTGACAAAATCAAGAAGGAATATTTAAATGATAAAGTATTGGAAAACTTTCTATTTATGGAAAGTGGTTAACCCTAAAATAAGGAAAATAGGTTAAGTGACCTAAAAATGGGTTAAGTGACCTAGAGGATGAAAGTATAAATAAGATAGCAATGGTCTCTTGTAGATCATCCTTTTTTGTGGATCAATGGAGAGCTTCTTGTGAGAATATCTTTTGGAGTATTGATGGAGAGCTTCTTGTGAGAGCTTATTGAGAACTTTTGGTATGGAACACTTGAGAATATTGAATATATATAGGTGAATGAGGTAACCAAAGGATATATAAGCCGAATTTCAAAGGGAAGGTGAAGAAAAGAGGGTTGTAATTGAGGGGAGGATAAATTATTTTCATGATGCTTTCTAACGTATGTTATTTACACGTCATCTCACCATTTTCGCAATAACTTTTTTTCTATAATGATTCATACAGTGATATTGATATGAAATTGAGGAAACATATCCAAGTATTTATGGTAAACAATTCATCTTGTGGGTCGTTTTATTTTTGGAGATACACTCCGTGGAAAATAGGGTTTGTGGTTAGTCCTGAAACTAGTCTAAAAGAGGTGTTTCGGGTAAAAACATCATAAATTCTTCATAACAAATCCAAATTTAGTGATACCGATTGTTTTGGTTATATTACAGTCTTTAGTATGTTTTGTAATAGTTTCATATCGATTCAACAAACATTTTGTGTGAGGCACGCTCTACAAGGTCGCTCTCTAGAATAAGCCAGAATTCAGTAAGGTATGCCATTTTTGCTATAACTCCTTTTCTGAGAGGTTCCAAGTAGTGACACCTGGAGGAATTGCATAAAACAAACTGAAGAACATTTTGTATCTGTTTCAGATATTTATTCATTACAGGTACAAAGTTACGATTATTTCAAGTTAGGGTTGTTGACTAATCCAAAACTAGTCATGGTTGAGACAAGCAGTAGATGAGTTGGCACATACATGAGGTGTATAGTTGATGATGTTGGTACATATTGATGATTCATTGTTGATGAGTAGTTGAAACATGATTGGTATATACTTGGTACATGGTTGGATGCACGTGTTTATGGTGCAGGTTGATTACAGGTTGTTTGGCACAGGTTGGTGCATGGTTGATGCACTTGTTTATGGTACATATTGATATTTGTTGAGAATTGTTGCCTCATATCAATTGGTATTGAGGGTGTAAGTTGAGTATTGCATTATAGATCTGGTGCTCTTGTAGATTTGTACTCTATGCAGTTGTTGCTGAAAAACCCCAAGGATTGTAGTCTGTAATAAAAAGAAAATTGTACATACATCTTGTGTTCTTTGTGTTCCTTGTGGTGATGACTTGTTGATGATATATTGCTGATATGTATTGACATTTAATTGGTTATAAATGAAAGCAATGAGTAATTATTTAATGGTGATTGTTAACTAAGGAGTTTTGGGAAAAAGATCCATACATTGTTCACCCCCCCTCTCAGTGTAGTTGGTGTGTCCAACAGTACAATCAATGCCATGATCAACACCGGGTGCCACACAAGTTTCAGGTGGGAGATACCTTTTGGTGGAATTTGCAGAAATAACGCCTTACAGGGCCCCATCAGAACCTTTTTCCACTAATGTATGGACCTTACACCATCATCAAGGTTACAGGTGAAAATTATTTTGAGCTCAACATTCCCCCCTTCCTTGAATTACACCCAATGTTTAATGTGGACCTCCTTCGACCATACTTTCAACCATTATTGGATAGTTGACACCAAGAGATATAAACCCTGAATTCATGGAACAAGAATCCAATGATAATATCATGGAAACAATGGTCAAGGGTACTCGCTAATAGAAGCTTCAGCTTTATCGTGATGTCAAACTAGGGCAACTGCTGCACCAAGGCAAGTGGCTCACCCGAGGCCAAATTCATAATACATTTCCTCATCTGATGGGTGAACTCAATGCAATGGAGACCATTTCTTCCTAAGGGGGTAGGATTGATCCTGGTGGATATCAGTGGCCACCCACCTCTTCCAACTAGCTCACATACAATTTTCATCTTCGCAGTTTGTTTCTAGATTTTCGGGTCCTAAACTTTTGGGGTCGTTTTGAGGCCCTAAAAAACGTTTTTTTGTCTCTCCATAGTCACACTATATTTAAAGTTATAATGTTATGAAAAAATGTGTATTCCTCGGATAGACCTTTCCAACGAGCTTTCGTGTTCCTAAAACATAGATCATATGCAAAATTTACGGCCCCGGGAAGTTGATGTACCAACTTACCCCCTCGGGGCCCACATGACTTTTGGTGCTTCATCTCCTAGGGTTAGTTTTTTGGATGTATAGGGTTTTATTATTACTTCTTGATGCTAAAAAATATTGGAGGTATCATTGTAACCTTCTCAAGTGAATGTGTGTAGCCACCACATCTCTTCTTAGAGATTATCTACTTCCATTTGAACAAGATTGTTTCATTCTTCATTTTACAGTTTCAACATATTTATTTATTGAATATAATTTAAGTTTCAATGTATCTCTATTATTGTTCTATGTATATGTGTGTTAATATTATAGATATTTGTTTCATTTCTTTCTGCTTATAAATCCAAATCATACCTCTCTGGCATTTTTAACACCCATGTTGCAGTTGTTTCAGTAAGTTGGGAAGCCTTGTTTAGTTCTGCCATGTCTTTGTGTTGAGGCCTCATGAATTCCTCTCAATATCTTGTTGGCTAACCTACCCACGAGGCTTCCAAATTTTTTTCGAGTTTTAATTTCATTTCATATTAACCACTCACACTTCTAGGCCTAATGTCGGCTTCAACTTTCCATTGTTGAACCATTTTCTTATGCATTCCTACCAGTTGCTAGCCTTGCAATTTATGCCTTTGTGACTTGACACCTTAAACATGGATGAAACATCCCCTAAGTGTCCTTATCCTGCACATGCTTCCCTTAACTTTGAATCTAGTTTTCTTGCCCATGACGCTCGTTTCCTCCACTGTGCTATAGAATTGTTTTGTTCTTTTTCATGGTTTAATAACTTGAAAAGGATAAAAAAAAAAGTCAAAAAGCTAAAATTAAGGGGGGAAAGCGTCTATCTTTTTGTTGGAAAGACTCTTGTCTCCCCTGTACAAAGAATAATATTTGAGTCAGTGTCTCAATATTTTGAGTTTAGTATGGCTTTAGGATACTTTTTCTTGTTTTTGAGAATAATAGCCTTTGGTTGGTTATTATTCCAAAAATATGGAGYGTTTGATGATGCCTCATGTATCACAAATGTATCCCACTTTATAATCCATGATTCTTGAGTCACATAGTGTGTCTTGCTTTTGTTCAAGGGAAGTTTCATCTTGATTCAACCATTCTATGGAAAGTCTCAGACCTTTCAAGTCGGCCTTCCTATGTCATTCAAATACATCAATAACCTAGGTTCCCTCACTATTGACAGTGGGAATACATCAATATCCCCTGATTGATAGATTCCATCAAGTGTTCGACACCAGTTCATTTATTCACACTTTCTAGATTTTACCATGGTACCTTGATGTCCATTATCATCATTGGTGGGTCGTCTCACATTGTTTCACAGTATACATCAATAACCGGTAATCAAATGGTTTCTCACTTTGTTTGACCCCAACACATATTCATATGGTGTAGAATCGTACCATAGTAGATTGATTTGAATACTTTAGGTGAAGTACAAACATCACATATATTTTTCTCTTACCTGACATATATTATACCATGGGGAGTGTTCCTATACCTTTTGGGTCATCTGAGGAAGGTCCATCTTGATGATTTGATTCTTGAAGGACGAATGGAGGAACCTGGGTGGTTCACTTCGAGGCAATGTCGACGATTAGAGTCAGGTTGTAACTACCTACTTATATTGTTTTTAATAAAATATTTATATTTCCCTCCAAACTTGTTTAAATTGATTCAATCTATTGATATATGTTAGTTTTCTTCATATACTTGAATTTTTGCACATTAGATGTATGATTTGAATTCAAAACTACCTTGTTGCAGAATAGACTTGGTCTCCTTTTGTAGGTTGATATCAGTGGAGATCAGGGGTAAATCAAAGGTGGAGAGAAAGGGTCTACATCAGACATAGGACACAAGGTGTGAGGACTCTCCTTCTCTCTTTATCTACTTCTCTCCTCAAAGTAGTTATTTTCTAATAGTAGTTTTATGTGTGAGATTTGTTTTTATCTCTTACATATGGTCTCTCTCTATTGTGACATGACCTAAGGCCACAGGGGAAAAATCCCATAAACATAATTGGTGACCATACTAGGGACCTACAAATTTCCACATCAATTTCATTTGTGAAATGGATTGGTCCTTTTCCCTATATTGCAAACTTACATCCAATCCTCCTTCATCAAAATCAACTAAAAAACAACATTTTTGTTTCCATATGTGAGTCACCCATGTGAAAACCATGGATGTTCGCGCCTTTCTAGTTTTAAACTTGTGGATGCCCTAAAAAATATGAAAAAACAAAAATATTCCACATTTCCGAGCAGTGTTTTTGGTTGGGATCGTTCCCAGACTTCTCTTGGAATGTACACAATGGAATTCAACCACCTAAATCTCTTGAGGATAGTATAAAATCACCTATGAGGGAATGGGTGAGGAGGACATCCTTGGTGAAAGATTATTCTGATAGCTTTGCAAGCTTCCCTTATTCCATGATCCTCTGAGTAGAATCCCTATTCTGGAAACTCATTTTCCAACATTCCTTCCTCCCCTATATATGACGTTAGGGTGTGTTCATATCCCTTCTGGGTCATCCGAGGAAGAGTCATCCTGCAGAGTTGATGCTTGAAGGACAAGTGGAGGAACCTAGACAGTTGGCTTCGAGGAAGTTTTGATGGTTAGAGTTAGGTTGTAACTACCTACTCATACTCTTTTCAATAAAAGAGTTCTCTTTCCCCCCATATTTGTGTAATATTGTTCAATCTATTTGTATATGCTTACTTTCTTTACATATATTAATTTTCTTATTACATGTATGACTTGTTTTCATAACTACCTAGTGGCAGCATAGACTTGATATACTTTTGCAGGCTGATACTGGTAGAGATCATGAGTGAAACAAAGGTTGAGAGCGAGGAACGACATCAAACGATAGGATACAAGGTGTAACATTTTTTTTTCTCTCTTCCAAAAGAATTTATTTCATTACCAATTTGTATGTGTGAGGGTAGGGTTTATATTTTGAATACAGTCAGGTTATGTTGTGACATGACCCAAGGTCATAGGGAAAAATACCATAAACACCTCCAACTACATACTAGGTTCTACCACACTAAAAAAAATGTCGTTTAGGTCCTTAAAATGACCCTAAAAGTTTGGGACCCAAAAAACTATAGAAAAACTGCCAAGATGTGGAACCATTTTGAATTAGTGGAACATGTGGGTGGCCACTAGTATCCACTTGAATCAATACCCCCCCCCTTAGGAATAAATTTTCCTCATTGTGTCGAGATCCTCCATCAAATGGGGAAACTTCTATTGATTATGAATCTTGGTGAGCCACTTTCCCTGGTGAAGAAACTATCATACTTTGACGACTCGATAGAGTTGGATGTTCTATTGGTGGGTTCCCTTCGTATTGGTGTCCATGATCCAATAAAATACTAATTTTTAGTTGAAGTTAGGATTGAATTCTGTAGGGACCAAGTGATCAACCACGTCTGAAGTGTCCAAGAGAGGTGGAAAATATGGTCAAAGTAGTTCCACACTAAATATGGGGTGCAAGACAAGGAAAGGGGGAATAATTAATTCAAAATAATTCTCACCCACATCCTTGGTGAGGAATCAAGGCCCATATCAGAGTGGGAAGATCTTTTTATGGGGTTCTGTGAGGTTCTCTTTTTTCAAATGCAACCAAACCTTATCTCCCACTTGAAACTTGCGAGGTATTGTATGTTGATCATGGTGGTTCTTGTACTTGGAATCGGATTTTTGAAAATATCATGAACTTGTTTTTGGATGTGATGGATTCATTCAACAAATTTGGCTACTCAATCAACCTCATTATGAGCATGGGAGGACTCCTCCTAGGAAGATACAATGGGATGAGATACGTCAATGGGCGCCAATGGTTGGAACCCCAAGCACACCTGAAAATGGATGCAACCTATAGAGCTATGGAGGGATCTATTATAGCTATGTTGAACATAAGGAAGGATCTCATCCCATATGCATGGATGTTTGTAATTTTACATCCTCGGGTTATGAAAAATCATCTTGTTGACTACCTATGTTTTTCCACCAGTATGTGGGTGGAAGAAAGTCGATTTGGTTAGCTTGGTTTCCATCATCGACCATAGGATGGAGAAAACAAAACTCAAGAACCTATTGTCTCCATATAAAATAATGCTCCTTGGGAGCCCAAAATGAACTCAAACACGCTTAAAGAAGATCTTAGCAGTGTCCTTGGTTGTGATACTCTTCTTGCATGGTGTCAAAACTTCCATCTTATATAATTGATCAACGACCATGAAGAAATGGTGATTACCATGTTTTTTTGAAGGTAGACTGGACATGTAATCCATCCAGATGGAATACCAAGGACTATCAATAATAGGAAGAGGAGTGTATACCCCTTGTTTCTTAATGGAAGGTTTGGAAATGGGGCAAGAAGTGTAGGATCTGATATACCTACTCACATCTTGTGAAAGCTTCAGCCAATAAAAATGATTTTGTATTATTGCCACTATTTGTTTCCATGCCAAAGTGTCATGTTGTCTGAATGTAATGAGCTTCCAAAATCATATTTTCACACTCGCTTGAAGGAACACAAAGATGGCTCAGATGGCATAGTAGTCCATCCTGGAGATGAAAGTCTAGAAATGACTTTCCTGCACTCAATTTTTGATTGGTAGCAACAAATTCAGAGTCATTGTTGTATAATTATTGTCACCTAGAGGTCTCATGCCCCCAGGAGTTAAGGACTATGGTTTGCGTCAAAATCAAGGTTTAACTGAAGTAGTATGCAACATAGTTGGTGTTATCCCTATTGTACTTGATGTTTAAGTGTAATTGTTTTAGTTACATGGACCACTTCTGATGGCAGTCATTTTGTAATGTTTCTTATATCTACATGAATTATAGAGGCATGTGATTAGTGTGGATGATCATTTCCTTTCCCGGAATGTAATGCTTCTACTATCAACATGCATGCACAATGGAGTACATCTCTTTTTCATCGGTGGGGTATTTGTGAATAGCATCAGACAGTGTTTTATTTTTATAGTCCATAAAATTCCCATGTTCAGTGAGGAATACACCAATAGTAGAATTTGAAGCATCTGTCTCAATCTAGAATGGATGTTATAGGTCTAGCAGAATAAGAACCGATGTTGAGCAGAGGAAACATTTCAAATCCTTGAAGGCTTTGTATTATGACACAACCCAAACAAACTTGGCATTGGATCCACCCTTTGTCACTCGGATTAGGGCCCAAGTGATATGAGAGAAACCCAACACAAACCTATGGTAGAAGTTGGCGAGGCCTAAGAATATATAGATCACATTCAGTGTCTTTGGGGCCAGCCAATCGTGAATGACTTGGATCTTGGATGGATCCACATGCACGCCATACTCATCCATAATTTATCTCAACTATTTAATTCTCTACATTCCTAAGGAACACTTCTCCAAATTGGCATATAACTTGTGTTGTCACAGGATGCCCAAGACCTACTTGATGTGATTCAAATGTTCCTCTCCGGTTTTTCTAAAGATGAGGATGTCATCTAGATATATGACCACAAAGAAGTTTGTGAATTGTTTCAATATATCATTCATCATATGTATGAATGTGGATGAGTCATTAGTCAAGATGAAAGGCATGAATAGTCACTCGAAGAGACCTTCTTTATACTTGAAGGTTTTCTTCCATACATCAGTTTGTTCAATAGGCACCTAGTGGTATCCTGACTTCAGATCAATCTTACTGGAAACTTTGGTGCACTTGAGTTGATCTAGAAGATAATCAATCTAGAGAATTGGGTATTGATTCTTGACTGTGATATTGTTCAGGGATCTGTAATCAATACAAAGTCACCATATCCCATCCTTCTTCCATACTATAAGAATTGGGCTCCTGTAAGGTGAGGAGCTTGGTCTAATATGGCCCTTGAGAATTAGTTGTTGGATCTGGAATTTGATTTATTCATTCTCCGTAATAGAGTGCCTATATACAAGGCCATTAGGAAGAGGAGCACCGAGTGTAAAATCAATTGACTTATTTACCTAAAAGTGCAAAGGTACCCCCATAGGTGAGGAAAATATTTCTTTTTTTTATTCTACTCCCTTGTCCACCTACTTTTGTTGTGTAGAGATACCTTGTGTATAGGTTTTAGAGGTTGCAGTTATCTTCCTTTCACCTTTTGATTGGGCCATAAAGAGCACAAATATTTCAGTCTAAGAGATCACCTTTCTACACTTCTTTGCAGAGAGAAAAGAGACCATGGTAATTGGGACTGCCTCTGGTACCTTGTAGAGTTTACCTGGAAAATTAATAATGACACAATAGGCCATAGATTCGTAAACAACATGAAGCTTCCACATATATGGTTTTTCTAAAATAACATCAAAAACTTCAAGTGGGGAAACATCACACAATACCTCATATTTGAAGGGCTTGATGTCATAGTGCAGGTGGTCTTATCACATGATTTATACTTTTGCAAATCGCTCCACAAGATCCCAAATCTTGTGTAACTATGGAAGAATCTACTATTGTCACCTAAGTAGAGACTTCCCTCATTTTAGTGATGTAAGGAGGTCCACCACAAGGGAGGCTTACCTAGTAACCTCAAGGCTGGATCAAGTAGCAAGCTTAGCCAATCCTACAACCCCCTATCTTGGTCACATGTTAGTTAGGTCAAGGTCTAGGATAGAGGTGGAATATATCGAGATAATTGTTGAACATGTACGAGACAATAAATAATTTGCAGCATAAAATATACAATTACCAAGCTATAAAGTGCAATAATGACCTCTTAGACACTAGATAATCAATAATTTCTATGGTTGTTGCAAGCTACATCAATAAACTAGTTGTATAACAACAATTAGTATGTTGCAACAACATCAAGTGAAAGTACTAAAAAATATAGCAATTCACCATGAAAATTAAGCCTTCAACAAGCACAACATTATCCAATTTCTAGAAATGTTTGTTGAGTAGCTTAAGCCACTTATAGATGAGTTTATTCAATAGATTAAAGCACTTTTCAGTGGTTGTAGAAAATTATTGTAACAAAAACAACAAATGATAATAGTTTGTTAGAATTAAGGTTAGGAAGGTTAGTAAAATGTTTGAGAGAGAGAGAGATTATCAATCTTAAACAATACTTTAACCATTAGAACAACTCTAGACTAGTTTTATTGTCCTCTAGGGCTCATGGAGTCACAAATGCATTAGCTTGAAAATTGAAATAGATGAAATAAGAAACATTAGGTCTAAACCCTAAGGTGCAAACACTCTCGAGCCTTAGGTTTTAGACTTTGAAGAAAAAGGTTCCTAGGGTGAAAACACTCTTGGGCCCTGGGTGTCATTTTCCTCTTCTTCTTATTCCACTTAGTTCAAGGATCAAAGACTAGGGTTAAAACCCTAAAGTGCGAGAACTTTTGGGACTTAGGATTTTAACACTAGCAAATTGTGTTTCAAAAAATTGGATACTAAATACTTTATGAAGGATATAAGAATTAATGTATACTTCCTAGGGTTTAAACAAGACAAAGAAACTTGCAACAAAATAGAAATTAACACCTTTAACATTAGCAAGAGATAAGAAATTGCAACAAATTACTTGCTACTTCCAAGTAGCTGGACCATTGAAAACCTAGTTTCATAAAATAACCATTCAATAGAGAAAACCATCAACAAGAATCCTCCTCCAAGAGTAGTGCATGAGTAAAAACATCAAAAGAGAGAGAAATAAAGAAACATTTGAGAGTGTTACCCCACACAAGTGTGTGAGGAAGTGATGATTAAATAATGAGTGAGTGGAATCCTTATTTATAAGTAAACCTAGCACTCCAAAAGTCACCAATATGAAAATTCATGTCTCTAAAGTGGGGTTGACCCCCTATATTAGCCTTCAAAAATAATAAAAATGGAAAAATAAAACAAGATAGCTCACACATGTGGTGACATCATGACCTTGATGGGATAAGAGGGCCTCTCCAAGGACAAGTGTCATCATATGAGGTGTACTGATGGTGAAACAATGTTATGTCCATCTCAAAATCATTCATGGTGTCCAAGTTGCATCAAACCCCATCATCATCCAACAAACCTTAGCATGACATCATCACCTAGAAGTCTAGATTCCAAGGTGAAAAGGGTGGCATATGAAGAAGAGAGGGTTGTGCATCTTCTCTAGGTGTACTCTCATCATATCCCTATGCAATATCCTGCATCCAATGCAATATGTGCTCTGGGGTGTATGGCCTAGGGTGTGGTCTTTCTTCCCATGTATGTGCCACCATGACCATATATGCCAAAACCAGACCCATCTATCCATCATCAAAGGTCATGAAGAAGTGAGAACCATCTATGAATGTGGTAATTCACTTGGTGACTCATTGCTCTACATCACACATGCCAAAATATTGCAATAATTGAAAAACGTCCTAGGTGAAATCATGGGGCATCCTTCAAAAAACCATGTCATGACCATCTAAATAAAACAATAATATAAAATCATGTAAACTAATGTTCATAAAATATATTAGTCCTTAATTAATGCTAATTAAGTCTTTACTTAAGATATAAGCCATATGAATAATTCACCTCAGTATCCCCTTCAAGTATCACACTGGCCCAAGACTTATGTGAGTTGGAAAGTTTGAATATGGTAGGGCATTCATCCAACCCTATTAGGTGTTCCAACCAAGGCAATGAGAGAAAATACCCAGGTACAAGGATAGGTCCCGAGGGAAATAGTGAAAGAAAAGGACCCTTGAAGAGTATGTATGATATTGATATATGTTGGGATTACTTCATGTCTTATGATGTCATTAAATTTGTTTCTATGAACACCTATGTAGAGGTATCACTTGCTACTTTAGGTACCCTTTCCTTGGTACTTTTTGCATTTCAAACCCCTTGATTTCCTTTTGATGCCCATTTATTATTTTCCAAGTCCTCTTTACAAGTTTCAAACTTTATTCTTTCATTTTTTTACTAGGCTAAAGTCCTCTTATAGATCTGCATTCATTGCATCAAGACAAGGGTTGATTACCATTAGAGTGGGTATATCTCAAAATGGACTTTGGATTTTATAGGTGGCCTTTATCATTTTTTATATATATAGTAGTTGCATCAACCTCTGGGCCTTCATCCCCTTCTTCTCATGAGATAATGAACCATGACCCATTACTGAATTTTAGTACACCGTGATAGGATATAGGATGGAAGGTGTTAAGTATGGTAGGGAATTGAACGTTACCCTTGTGAGGGCCCATTAGTAGTACCCCTTTTCCCTTGGCGATGAAAAAAATTGACTAGGGAACATAATTTGGCCACCGAGGTGAAAAGAGGAAACAAACATAATGTATTGAGCCAGTGATCCATTATCCAACTTCAACCAATGATCCTCATATGCATGCCTAGTAAATTAATCACAACACATCGCATGAAAGACGGAATAAGATACCTCATGGTGACATTATATTACCATCTCTCATATATTGATTTGATTGGATGTGATGAGCTTGGATGATTTGTAGCTAAAAAAGGAAATCTTTGGGGGGATAATGTGATTATTTATTTGAACATGTTGATGATAATCATGGTTGGTATCATTGTCTCCATTGCAGAACATGAGACATGATATCTTCTAGTTACCCCTAGGCATGGGGGTGTAACATATTCCTACAACATGGGGACATATGCTCACCATAAAGAGCATGAGAACCTCAACATCTTTGGTTTTCCAAGGCCTGCAATCTTGCACCCACTTCTAACAACACTAAAACTTTAAAAGTATAGGTCAATGGATGTGATCCACTAGGGTTAGTAGTAAATCAAAATCATGCTTAAAATTAAAAACATTACTACAAATATACATGATAAAGTGATGATACAATGACCAAATGAAAGTTCCTAACATGTATGTATAATATACAAATGGAAATGAAATATATATACAAGAAAATGAAAAACTATACTAGCATGAATGCATGATGCAACCATATATACAAATGCAATGCAGGGTGAACAAATACCTACCTAAACTACACTTCATGCCAAAGGCCAGGTTCCTTCAATGAAGTAGGGTTTTAGAAGGTATCCATTAATGGTTAACGATATCTTCTCTCCTTCAAGTGTGACCAATATAAAGGAGTTAATATCAGCCTCGCTCTCAATTCGGTAGGGCCCAATCCATAAGCTATTAAACTTCTTCTGCATTCCTAGTTTTTATTTCCTCTTGTCCCATATTAGTTCACGGTCACCCTCCTTGAAGTTCCTTTGTATTTATTTGTGATCAAACATTCCCTTAATCTTCTCTTGGTTTCATGTCATTTTATCCAAATCGTTCCTCCTAGATTCGTCCAATTCTATCAAATGGTCAATTCTTCCTTGAAAATCCTCCTTATCAGTCATATATTATTGTGTGAACTAGAAGGTCGAAATCTAGAGGTTGATGGGTAGTTTTCCTTCAAATCCATATACCATCTCAAAGGAGGTTTTTCTTGTGGAAGTCTTGGCTGTGATACGGTCATCCCATAAAGCATACTTGATCTTACTATCCCAACCCTTCTTGTTTTCTCCTACAATCTTCTTGATAATATTCATCAGATTCTTATTACTATATTCTTCAAATACATTTTTTTGGGATAGTAGTTGGAAGAGTGAGACAAGATGATCCCATTCTTGAAGAAAACATTTTCCAAAGAAAGGGAGATAATTCCTTGGCATTGTCAGTAGTGATTTTGATAGGAGCACCAAACCTTGTTATTATCCCATCCTCAAGAAAAATCATGATGACTTCCTCAGTTTCCTTTTTTCATTGGGATGGAATATACCCATCTAGTGAAATAACCTTTAGCGATCAAAACCCAATGATATCCATTTCTAGATTTTTCCTTAAATTCACCAATGAAATATAAACCTCATTGTTAAAAATGAACTTCAATAATGATTGGCTTCAAAGGAAACGTATGAAATCACTCTTTTCCTATGAAGAATTGATAAGGATGGAAAGACCTAACATAATTATGGGTATAAGTGAAGAATGTAGGCCAATAGTATCCATCTATTATAATATTATGGGTGGTGGTGTGAGGATAAAAGTGACCAACACAATACCCTAATTGAAGCTCCTTAATCAACCGGTCAGCTTCATATTTGTTCACACATCTAAGAATGATTCCATCAAGGTTCTTCCAACCAAGACCATATTAGGTCAAGAAATACTTCGTGGCCTTTAGTTTCAATTCTATCCTCTTGTTATATACCAGGTGGTATTTCCATGAAGTATTCTTCAAGTAATATATATTAGATCATATCAACATACCATTCATCATGTTCTAACTCACTTATTGTCATGTTAATTTGGTCACTTTTACCCATTTGTATGACTTCCTCATTACTCTCAGTCAATATCTTGGATAAATATTCTCCCATGATAATACTAGTGGGTTTGATCTTGAAGTCGTCTTCTTGTTCATTTTAGACACCCACTTATCCCTAGTTCCAAGGAAATATTTTTGAGAGAGTAAATCTTTGACAATGGGGTAAGGAACATAAGATTTTATTTTTTTGTATCCGACATAGTTCCTAAAGTTCTTAAGGGACTTGACAAGGGAATATGATTTCTTCTCAGTAATTGAGTAATTTAATTAAACATCCCTAAGGGTTTTTCTCATGTAGGCGATGGGTTTCCCATAGTCGTCCTTATTCTTTTGCAATAACACTCTATCACAGTGTCTCAAGAATCAAATGAAAAAATTATAAAGTCACGAGAGTAATAAGGGCTAACCAAGATAGGTGTTGTTAGGTAGCTAGAGAGGAAGTGGGGGGGGGGGTGCGGAGGGCCCATAGTTATAATAGTAGAGGTCATTCAATGTAAGGTGGAATAGGTCCACTATAGTATTAAATAAGGCCCACTATGGTAGTTAGATATAATAAATGTAAGAGGAATTCTTAGAAGGTTCTACTTCTAGAAGATTCCTCCTCTGGAATGTTCTTAGTGTATTGTATGTATTGTATGTTCTTAGTGTATTGTATGTATTGTATGGATAGTTGGTATGTATTGTTGGTTTTGATTGATGTCAACTATTGGAGAGTTATATTGTAGATTGATTTCAACTCTTAATGATTGATTTCAACCCTTGGATAAAGTCCAGTAGCAAATTCTGGTTGTACAAAGGTTTGGGTAATGGACCCAAGGTTGTTTCATGTATAATGGTATGAGTTTTAATATATTTTAAGGTAATACTATTATATATTGATAGTACATGTCATTCCATTTCAGGTGGTATGTTTAACGTCACATAACTCCTCACGGTTAGAGAGTTATGGCCATGAGAAGTTGGAGAACCCAGGTTTGGGTAATCGACCCAAGTTTGTTTTATGGATAATGGTATGAGTTTTGATATATTTGAAGGAAATACTATTCTATATGGATATTACATGTCATTCCATTTCCATTGGTATGTGGAACGTCACATAACTCCTCACGGTTAGAGAGTTATGACCCTGTGAAGTTGGAGAACCCTCATGAGTCATCTAGAAGCCCCAAAAGGTCAAAGTAGTCAAAGTGGTTTAAGAGTTTTTTAGAAGGTAAATAATAAATTGAAGTGATGAGTGTAATATAATTCAAAGTGAATACAAAATAAATTATTTAAATAATAAATTTAAAGGAGAAATTACTAAGTTGACAAGTGGTTAGAAGTGGGTTAGCCCAAAAATAAGGAAAGTGGTTTAAGATGGTTAGAAGGTAACCCCTTGAGGTAAAGTGAAGTGATGAGTGTACTATAATTCAAAGTGGATACAAAATAAATTATTTAAATAATAAATTTGATGGATAAATTACTAATTGGACAAGTGGTTAGAAGTTGGTTAACCCTAAAATAAGGAAAGTGGGTTAAGATGGTAAAAAGGTAACCCCTTGAGGAAGTTGCATGAAAGTATAAATACGAGGAAAGGCTCTCTCATTTTATATCACACTTGAGAATATTGAATATATACAGGTGACTGAGGTAACCAAAGGATATTTAAGCCTAATTTTAGAGAGAAGGTGAAGTAAAGAAGGCCGAAATTCAAGGGAGGATAAATTCTTTTGATGATGCTTTCTAAGGTATGTTATTTACAGGTCATCTCACCATTTTTGCAATAATTTTTTTTATAGAATGATTCAGACCGTGAAATTGATATTCCATTTATAAAAACATATCCAAGTATCTTTGGTACTGATTTCAGCTTGTGGGTCATTTCATTTTTCGAGTTACACTCCGTGAAAAATAGGGTTTGTGGCTAGTCTTCAAACTAGTCTAAAACATGTGTTTCGGGTAAAAACGTCATAACTTATTCATAAAATATTGAAATTAAGTAAGAAAAAAAGTGTTAGTTAGATTACAGTCTGTATTATTCTATGTAAAATGTTCATATCCATACAACAAATATTCCATGCGAGGCACACTTTATAAGTTCGCTCTCTAGAATAAGCCAGAATTCAACAAGGTATGTCATTTGTGCTATAACTCCTTTTTTGTGAGGTTCCAAGTAGTGACACCTGGAGGAATTGAATAAAACACACTGAAGAACATTATGTACTATTTTCATATCTTTATTCATTACAGGTACATAGTTATGATTATTTCAAGTTAGGGTTGTTGACTAATCCAAAACTAGTCATGTGAGACTAAAGTAAAGTTTGATGAAAATGCTAGTCTCTTCTTGTTAAAGTTAATGAAGGTTTGTAGGTATGTGATCATAAACACCAGGTCTATTACAGAGTTAAAAATCATATTTGGATGATGAAATTGATGAGGGATTTTGGTTGAGGTACATGTTGGGTACATGGTTGAGACAAGTAGTTGATGAGTAGGCACATACACGAGGTGTATAGTTGATGATGTTGGTACATCTTGATGAGTCATAGTTGATGAGTAGTTGATACATGATTGGTACATACTTGGTACATGGTTGGAGACACTTGTTAGTAGTATTTTTGACACATGGTTTATGGATGATGTAGCATACTTGTATTGGTATATTATTAGAAGCACATATTGATCTTGGTGATGATTATGAGTCATTGTGTTATGGTTGGTTGATGCACATATTTGAGAGTTTTCTTGGTGATTGATATTGGTGAGTAGATCTGATTTGGTTGATAATATTGATGAGATGGGTTGTTGTGATAGGTTGTTTGGATAGGTTGTCGTGACAGGTTATTTGTACAGGTTTGGTGCATGGTTGATACACATGTTCATGGTGCAGGTTTTGTACAGGTTTGGTGCATGGTTGATGCACTTTCTCATGGCACATGTTTTTTACAGGTTGGTGCATGGTTGATGCACTTGTTAATGGTACAGTATGATTACAGGTTGAGGTATAGGTTGATGCATGATTGATGCATGGTTCAGGTTTATTGTTACAGGTTTACAATAGTATATCTCGAAGTGATAGTGTGAAAGTGGTTCCATAATTCTACTTATAAGTAAGGGAGGTTGGACGGGGCAAGGACATGTGGTTGTAGACACCTTCCAATTATATCCAGAGAACATAAGGGGTTGTAGCCTCCTTCTGGTTGTAGCCAGAGAATTGGGGAGTTGGAGATTCCCTCGGGTTGTAGCCTGAGAAACTAGGGGGTTGGAACCTCCTTCCAGTTGCAGCTAGAAAACAAAGGAATATGGTTCTTCCAATGAATGTGATTCTTCAATACATATAATAAAAAGAATTATGTGGTTTTCTCCCACTTTGGGTCTCCACGTAAAACACTGGTGTATTGTGTATGTGTATGATTGTTCATTTGTTCATTGCTTATTTACTCTGCAGTTATTGGATGATAATGCTACATTGATATAACACTTGGATTATATGGTTAAAAAGGATTAAATTGCTCTATTA
>ML776782.1:790574-806318 GCA_009831015.1 Picea engelmannii | reverse complement strand
TCAGTAATCCAACAATTGGTTTCAGAGCAGGTTCCTTCAGGAAACAATTTAACCACTGGAAGGAAATCATGGATTATTCTGAGAATGGAGTACCAATGTTTAATGATCATAATGGTTTTAAGTATGAGATGTGGAGCATAAGGACGAATGTATTTTTACAGGCACATGGACATTATATTTGACTATCAGTTGTGACAGGATATAATAGTTCAAAAAGGGAAAAGACTACAGCTAAGAAGGAATTGTGGAAGAATAACAAAATAGCAATGGATTTCATCTGGGAAGGATTACCTTATCTGGTAAGAGAAAAGGTTGGTAAATTTTCATCAGCAAAAGAAATTTGGGATAAGTTACATGACATATATTCTTCACCCATCACAGATTCAGAAAATGCCAAAGAAGATGCAGATACAAATCAAGAAGAATTATTTCAAGAAGATTCGGAAGATGAAGAGTACATAATCACCGGAGATATGTTGTTTTGTTTTAATTGTGAAAAACATGGACATCTTGAAATAGAATGCCATGAAGGAAATGAGATAGAAAAACTAATTGAAAAGGAAGACAATTATGAAGAATAATTGATTAGTGCTTTAGATGAACTAAGAGAAGAAAACAATTCACTCAAGAAATAATTTATGAAACAAAAGGAAAGTGTTCACATTTTTGAATAATCCCAACAGGTCATCGAGAAATTAAGAACTCAGCTAGAAGAATCCAGAAATATCGAAGAAAATCTTGAATATCAAAAGCAGTGTTTGGAAACCAACATAGCAGCACAGAAGCAAGAAGCAGAAATGAGAGAGAAGATATTTGTAACGTCCCCCGGCCACCCGCAGGACGGGGAATGCCACTCCAGATAAATATCTCATGCTCTGACACTAGTTGGTAACATCCCCAGCCTTAAATAGGCCAGGCCATGATACTCTAGGGAACACTTTCATTCTCTTACTGCGGAACATACAGTAACATACCCAATAATCAACTGAGTTATGCTACATAAATTTTCTCTTCAAATTGCATGCAACTTTAAACATATACATACAACACTCTTGCAGAAACTTTACATATAAACATAAAAAAACAATTACATTTTGTAATATACGACTTTATACTGAAATAACAGTAACCACATATATGCAGCATATACAGGAAAATACCCATAAACATACAGACAATTATAATCACATATATGATAAACCGTAACATAAGCACGTAAATAACAATGCATCATATCATTTTATCATACGATTGGTACTTATCTTGGAAATATTGTAACCAACTATGTATAGACTGTCCATGAACCTCCCAGCCTTAGAATACATTGTTCATCACTCTCAACAGTGAGTCACCCCCGAGCTGGGACTGAACTCCACCTAGGTAAAGGGTTCCTAACCAGGCTAAGGATCATGGACAACAGGAAAGACTCTGTCTCAGGTGCTCACTCAACTAAAAACCTACAACCTCTCATTCCCCACATGCCTTTCCCACCCAAGGAAGTGTGCCCCTTCTCTTCTCAACAGTCCCTTGGTTTCCCCACTTCCCTTCCAGGGCTTCAGCAACAAGCCAGATCGGAAGTCTCAGAGCACTGTAGCTGCAGTTTAGCACCTTCGGGAATCAATCCCCAACAATTCTCTCTCTCAGAGACTTGCTCACGGGCCTGACAACCCGCTTCTTCAATACTGCTCCAAGATAACCAAGTACACCAACTAGAAAAGGATATGGGAACAGGCTCAGATATGGTGAAATGGATGTCTCAAGGATAACTGACTTCGTGAGTGAAAATGGTCATGGAATTATTGACTGGATAATTGAGTGTTGGAAGGAATCATCATGAAAGTGATCGTGAAAGTGTGATGGTGAGAATGATGGTCAAGCTGCTGGTAAGAGTCCTCGTGGAAAAGTGGCCAAAATATCTAAGTCCCCACGATATGAATGCATGTCCCCAACTTGACACTTGTCATATCGGAAGTTACTTTGGTCCACTTTCCCCAACTTTAGAACTTAGGATAAAATAATTATCCATACTTTATGCTTTTAGGAAATATTAATATAATATTCCCTTTTGGCTTAAGCTCTCTAGCTTATCCCTTTCCATTGATTTTTGGCCCTCCCTTTCCCTAACTAGTGAAGTTCAGTCCCCCATCTCTTTTATCGTGGTTGGTCTGTGCGCAGCGATGTATTTTATATTAATCATGAGACATGTACAAAATAGGCGCACTGTTCTTTAACATCTAGGCGCTCTGGCCTAATACCAAAACACAAGCATCCCAACTTATAATAACTGGCTCACCATCCTATAACACATATCATATACACGAGGCTCATTGTCCTCCATATTGTGTGCACTTTAGTTACTGTGTGCGGTATCCGGGAATGTGCATACTACATCATTTTACTGCGCAGTTCATGCGCTCACTATGCCATGGGAGGTGCATTACAAAATGATGTCAAAACAGATCACCGGCTTAATTATACTTATATTACATTTACAATTGGGTTCGGCCGAGGGATATTACAATCCCCTCCCCTTATTTATGCACTGTCCCCAGTGCATCATACACCCATATACAACAGAGTTTTCAAAAAACTTCAAAAAGATGTGGGTATTCTGTCTGCATTGCATCCTCATGCTCCCAAGTAGCGTCCTCGGGATCGTACCAGGTCCATTGAACCTTTACAATCCCTATGGCTCGGTTCTGGAGCTTCTTGACTTTCCAGTCCAAAATTCACACCAGATGCACATGAAAAGCGCCTTCTTGCTCCACCTGAATCACATTCCAATCAATAACATGATTAGCATCAGGTATATATTTCTTTAGAAATGATACATGGAAGACATTATGAACAGACATAGATGTAGGAAATGCAATCATATAAGAAACTGGACCAATCCTCTCTAGGATTTCAAATGGCCCACAAAATATGGTTTCCAACTTGGTGCAGCTTCCCAGCTACAGGGAACTCCTGTTAGCTTTTACTTTCAGGAAAACATGATCACCCACTTTGAATTCTTTGTGGCTTATGTTCTTATCGGCATAACTTTTCTGTCTGTCTTGGGAAGCTTTTAAATTCTTCTTAATTTTTATCATTTGGTCCTCCATCTCCTTGAGAAACTCTGGCCCAACTATTGTCCTATCAGCTAGATTATCCCAACTCACTGGAGTATTACACTTTTTGCCATAAAGTGCATCAAATGGGCTCATCTTCAATGATGCATGATACCCATTGTTGTAAGCGAATTCTACCAAATGTAGGTAGTCTTCCCATTTTGATGGTTTGTCCATCACATACATTCTCAGTATATCTTCTATCACTGTGTTCACCCTCTTTTTATGTCCATCAGACTCAGGATGATAAGATGTACTAAAGTTCAGATTCGTTCTCAATCCTTTGAACAATCCTTTCCAGAAATTCGAGGTGAATTTCGGGTCTCTGTCGAGCACAATTGTTTTAGGAATCCCGTGCAAACGTGCCACTTCCTTCATGAAAATATCAACAATATTTGTTGCCTTCTGAGTAGTTTTTAGTGGGATAAAATGGGCAGATTTCGTAATCTTGTCCACCACCACCATGATCGAGTCATGCAGCTTGCCTGTTCTAGGCAATCCCATAATAAAATCCATTATCACCACTTCCCACTTCCATTCAGGAATGGGTAAAGGTTGCAGCAACCCTGCTGGGTGCCTATTCTCAGCTTTAACTTTCTGGCATTCCATACATCTAGCGATGTATTCAACGATCTCTCTCTTCATACCTGGACAAAAGTAATGGCTCTTGATCGCTGCCACAGTTTTCTGATATCCAGGGTGCCCTGCATAAGGAACATTATGCATTTCATGAAAAATCATACATTTCAAATCTTGGACATTTGGAACAAAAATTATGTTCTTGTGCAACACCATTCCATCTATTCCCAACTTATAATTATCCACCTTTTGTGGCATCTTACCCTGATGTAGCATTGCTACCAATTCTCTGTATTGCAGATATACATTTGCAGCCTCCAAAAATTTTCTTTTAATATCAGTCTAATACATTCTAATGGTTGTAGCATGTAATTCATGCACCTTCTTGTTGAGTGCATCAGCCACTTTATTCTCTTTCCCCTTGATATGCTTTATATCAAAGTCATATTCGCTTAGAAATTCTAACCATATTATTTTCCTAGCATTTAGATTTGGTTGATCAAATAAATATTTCAGACCATTGCGGTATGTTCTTAGCTCAAACCTCTTTCCCATGAGGTAGTGTCTCCATTTCCTCAAGTCATGCACTATGGATGCCAACTCCAAATCATGAGTGGCATAGTTTATTTCATGATCCTTCAATTTCCTTGATTCATAACATATGACAAACCCATTTTGACTGAGGACTCTACCAAGTCCTTCCTCACATGCATCGGTGCATACAATGAAGTCTTCATCTAGGTTTGTGATCCTTAATATTGGGGTACTTGTCAATAATTGTTTCAAGTGTTGGAAACTCTTCTCGCAATCTAGTGTCCACCGAAACTTCACTCCCTTTCTTTCCAAAGAAGTGATTGGGTGTGAAATCTTTGAGAATCCTTCAATAAATATTATGTAGTAACCTGCAAGACCCATGAATGATCTCACTTCTGTCACATTATTTGGCACTGGCCATTCTCTAATGGCATCTATCTTCTCAGGATCCACTGCTATCCCATCCTTTGAAATGATATGCCCCAAATAATGAATTTGTTTCTAATAAAATGAGCACTTTCTCAATTTGGAATACAAATGATTCTCCCTAAATACTTTCAAAACCATCCTCAAATGATGTTCATGCTCTTCCTCTGACTTGGAATATATAAGAATGTCATCCAAAAAGACAATGACAAACTTGTCCAAATACTCTCAGAAAACACCATGAAAACAGCTGGTGCATTTGACAACCCAAATGGCACCACTGTGAACTCATAATGACCATACCTTGTCCTGAAGGTGGTCTTTTTGATATCTTCTTCTTTAATCCTTACCTGATGGTATCCTGATCTAAGATCTATCTTTGAAAATATCTTTGCATCCTTCAATTGATAAAAGAGGTCATCAATCCTTGGCAGAGGATACCTGTTCTTAACAGTCACTTTATTCAACTGTCTGAATTCAATGCACAATCTAAGTGTTCCATATTTCTTTCTCACAAACAAGACTGGGGAATCCCAAGGTGACACACTTGGGTGTATATATCCCTTCTTCAGAAGTTCCTCAAGCTGCATTTGCAAATCCTTCAATTCTGGTGTACTCATTATGTAAGGAGTCTTTGATATTAGCGTTTCTCCAGGCATTAAATTTATAGAGAAATCAATGTTTCTCCTTGGGGGTAGTATGGGTACCTCCTTGAACACATATTCAAAATCTTTCAAGACTGCATAATCCTCCAAATTTGGCACCTTATCTCTAGGTGTCTCCGCCAAATGAGCTGCAATTATTTGACACCCTTTTCTGTAACATTTCTTCAGCTGCAATCCTGAAATTTATCTAATGGTTACTGCCCTGGGAATTCCCTGTACTTTCCTTAGTTTCCCTTCCTCATCCAGGCAAGTAAAATATTTGTCGTGACATCCTAGGAGAGTGTGATGTTGGTCCAACCAATCCATCCCAATTAGACAGTCATAGGAACCTAAAGGCAAGATGTTTAAATATGACTTGGTGTTCAATCCATTCATGTCTATGAGGCGTGACTTAACCATCTCATTAAATTTTCTTCTGGCTCCTGTAGCCAGCTGCACCAACCAAGATTTCCCATGCTTTCTTCTTGGAAATTGCAAACTTTCCACCATATTAGGGTCTATATAACTATGACTAGCTCTTGAATCAATTAAAATAGAAATGGTTTGGTTGTTGATCATACCTTCCACTTCAATCATGTGGGACTGATACTCTTCTTTCTTATTGTCCAGGGCTGCATAAATCATTGGCACATATCTTCCCATGTCCTCCACTATTTCAGTTTGTTGTACATTGTGAACAACCCTACCTTTTTCATCTCTGTGAGGACAATATCTGAACCTGTGATCTCCTTTACAACCCCAACATTGCATAGGTGGATGCCTTGGCCCTTGAATCCCTGTGTCAATCGTTCTGGGTTATTTAGGCGTTTGTTGTCCTTGTGGATTATTTCTGAAGAATGGTGGCTTAGCTCCCTTCTTCCTCTGATCCATCTTGAATTTATTTTTGTCTTCCCAGGCCTTTTGGAAAACTGGCCTTGCTTTCTACTGAACATATAGGCATTTATCTCTCCTTATGGTCTCTTCTAATGTATTGGGATCATCATACTGTATTTTATCATTGATGAACGATGGCGATCCACTCAAATACCTTTGAATTTTGACCGTCTCATCCTTGATGAAAGAGGCATACTTCAGCAGTTCCAGAAACCTTCTTTCATATTCATCTATGGTCAAACTTCCAAGCTTGAGTTCAAAGAACTCTTTCATTTTCTTGTCATAGTATCTCTTAGTCAAGTACTTCTTCTCAAAATACTTCTTGAATTCCCTCCAAGTAACACTTTTCTCTTCAATGTGTTGCACCTGCACTAGTTGATCCCACCACATGGAGGCCTTTCCTTTGACTTGATAGATAGAAATTCTACCTTCTGCATGAGAAGAATAATTATGCAATTGAAAATAATTTCTCATCCCCAGCAACCATGTTTTAGCATATTCATCCTTCTTGTGCTCACCATCAAATGTAGGAGGTTTGATTTTGTTCATTTTTCCTCACAACTCATCCACCCTAGACCTCTTATACCTTATGACAGGGGATAGACTTGAGATGTTTCCTGCTCTCTTATTGGAATGCCTTGGGGAATGATGGTGATGTCTACTAACACTTTTTTCTTTTCTTTTCTCATCTGAAGGTTTGTGACTTCCATATTTACTTGAGCCACTCTCCTTAATCAACTTCTATTCTATTTTGTTCAATCCCTCCAATAACTTCATGTTGAATTCATCCTGCTTCTCTTTGGATCTCATAAGCCTTTCATTACCATATTCATGGATTTGGACATCCTTATGAAAATTCTTAATGGTCCCAGCCATATTCATGTTTTCATTCCTTTCTTCTCCATGTTCGTTGGAGTTCATTCCTTCAATGCCCAAATGGAAATCCACCCCTCTGCTCTCATCTTGCTGACTGCAATTCCCCTATGCTTCTTCCATTCCTATGGACTATGCACTGGTCTGATCTGGTCTAGTTTTTGTTAATTCTGCAAAACGTGCAGCCATATAAACTTATCAGGCTAACAATTCAATAATTCATGAAAAATATGAACCATTTTGGTTCAATATATACATCAGAATTATCTCTCTCTATTTCCTGGTGTTATCACCATGACAAATCTAGATAAGACCCAAGTCTTGAAAACATAGATGCGCAGTGCCTTCAGAGATACATATGTGCAAGAAGGTGGTTTTCCGAAACCACTTTCACCAAGATGCGGTATCACGTGTCTCAACATGTCAAATCCACCACTCATGGAGTGGGTGACGGCTAGTCATATCACCCTGTTTCACTCATTCGGTACTTCGTAGCCATGTGATGTCAGTTGAATGCCACCATGTAATGAACTCAAAAGCTAATCATTCGAAATGGATTAGCCGAGCATGGCAACCCAATGCTCTTGTGTGTAGTCCATCTGCGCTTCATAATTGGAATTCTATAATTACCAATCCTCAAGTATGAAGGTATTTGCGTATCCATAACCGAATTAATCTCCAAACTGCTCGAATTTCTTCTCTCTGTAAAGGCATTTTGGTATCCACAACCTAAGATACATGGACAAGACTAAATCCAATAAGACTGGTTATTCTGGCAACATGCTAGACTTTCCTGTGAATAAGGAGGAAAGGGTCCTTGCCCACATTCTAGCGACTAAATTCCAATTAGAGCCAACTATAGACTCATGGTTGGAAGTTAGGTTGAATCCCACTATGAAGGATTTAGTCATCAATAGGCCAGCTGCTAAGAAGAAAAGGTGCAAGAGGCAAAAGAAGGAGGAATCCACAGCTGAAATGGTTGAAAGTGTTGGAGAGAATCAACCAGTCTAGTTAGATTCTTTAAAGGAGGATATCGCTAAGCTGAAGCGAGTCTTCAACTAAAATTAAGTATGTTTCATTGAATTTTGAACATTTGATAGCGGAGGTAAGGAGCACCAGAGATGATAGGCATGTTCTTAAACGACCCTTTTTACAACAGGATAACTGCTATCATCCCTTTTTTTGTAATTTTGTGATTAATACGATTATATAAATACAAAAGATGATTTTGGGTTGTTTATTACAAAATTCTATCTGGTGGTGTTATGAGTCTTGTTTTATTTTATAGTATGCTTTTCTTGTAAGCTTATATTTCACTTCCATCTGTCTGAATTGGAGGAATATAAAACTTGGAATTCCTTTTAATTAAATCTTCGATGCGGTTGTGTGTTTCTTTTTCTTCTAATATTATGCAAATTAAACTCAGACTCGTCTCCTTCCAAGCGACTTCGCACGCACTAAAATTCGACATGTACATTTATATTTATCGTGCATAGCAACATCACAAGATAAAACACTTTTATGCGCACCTATATCCACTATGCATTTCTTCTTTGTCGCGTCGACAACTTGCACACACTACTTTTGCATTGTGCACCAATATCCACTACACACAGTTTTGGTATCGCGCACCGATACTCCACATGCATTTCTCCCTATGCATTGCACCATGTCAAAGTTCATTATGTTCCATCGTGCACAATTATCTGTGTGCACCATTGAATACACTGTCGCGAGACAACTTATACTCATACTATGCACATACCAACAAAAATCCTATGTGTTAAGCAATACTTGTGCACCCCATGTGCACATTACTATGTGTGTGCTCACTACGCAAGGATAAATTCAGCGTGTGCATTTACACATAATAATCTTCTGCGCGGCTCCACAATTTACCATGCACACTTGCACGACAATGTTTTCCGCACGGTGCCAAAATTTACCGTCCGCGCCTGCATGCCAACATTTTCCATGGACGCTCTATGACTTGAATTTTGGTCACTTTGAAGTTACTCTTCTGTGAATATTCACTTCAACTGAACCCCTCTGGCCCATCCAGGCTTAGTGTTGAAACTGAAGATCTGATACCAATTTGTAACGTCCCCCGACCACCCGCAGGCCGGGGAATGCCACTCCAGAGCAATATCCCATGCTCTGACACCAGTTGGTAACATCCCCATCCTTAAACAGGTTGGGCCATGATACTCTAGGGAACACTTTCGTTCTCTTACTACGAAACATACAGTAACATATCCAGTAATCAACTGAGCTATGCCACATAAATTTTCTCTTCAAACTGCATGCAACTTTAAACATATACATACAACACTCTTGCGGAATATTTACATATAAACATAAACAAACAATTACATTCTATAATATATGATTTTATACTGAAATAACAGTAACCATAGATATGCATCATATACAGGAAAATACCCATAAACATATAGGCAATTATAATCACATATATGATAAACTGTAACAGAAGCACGTAAATAACAATGCAGCATATCATTTTATCATGCGATTGGTACTTATCTTGGAAATATTGTCACCAACTACATACAGACCGTCCACGAACCTCCCATCCTTAGACTACATTGTTCATCATTCTCAATAGTGAGTCACCCTCGTGTTGGGACTGAACTCTACCCAGGTAAAGGGTTCCTAACCAGGCTAAGGTTCATGGACAACAGGAAAGACTCTGTCTCAGGTGCTCACTCAACTAAAAACCTACATCCTCTCATTCCCCACATGCATGTCCCACCCAAGGAAGTGTGCCCCTTCTCTTCTCAATAGTCCCTCGGTTCCCCACTTCCCTTGGAGGGCTTCAGCAACAAGCCGGACTGGAAGTCTCAGAGCACTGTAGTTGCATTTTATCACCTTCGGGAATCAATCCCCAGCAATTCCCTTGCTCAGAGAATTTCTCACAGGCCTGACAATCTGCTTCTTCAATATTGCTCCAAGCTAACCAAGTACACCAACCAGAAAAGGCTATGGGAACAGGCTCAGATATGGTTAAATGGATGTCTCAAGGATAATTGACTGCATGAGTGAAAATGGTCATGGAATTATTGACTAGATAACTGAGTGATGGAAGGAATCATCGTGAAAGTGTGATGGTGAGAATGATGTTCAAGTTATTGGTAAGAGTCCTCGTGGAAAAGTGACCAAAAGAGTTAATTCCCCACGATATGAATGCATGTCCCCAAATTGACACTTAACATATCGAAAGTTACTTTGGTCCACTTGTCCCCAACTTTAGAACTTAGGATAAAATAATTATCCATACTTTATGCTTTTAGGAAATATTAATATAATATTCCCTTTTGGCTTAAGCTCTCTAGCTTAGCCCTTTCCCTTGACTTTTGGCCCTCCCTTTCCCTAACTGGTGAAGTTCAATCCCCCATCTCTTTTATCGTGGTTGGTCTGCGTGAAGCGATGTATTTTATATTAATCATGAGACATGTACAAAATAGGCTCACTGGCCTTTAACATCTAGGTGCTCCGGCCTAATACCAAAACATAAGCATCCCATCTTATAATAACTAGCTCACCAGCCTATAACACATATCATATACACGAGGCTCGTTGTCCTCCATATTGTGCGCACTTTAGTTACTACATGTGGTATCCGGGAATGTGCATACAACATCATTTTACTGCGCAGTTCATGCGCACACTATGCCATGGGAGGTGCATTACAAAATGATGTCAAAACAGCTCACCAGCTTAAGTATACTTATATTACATTTACAATTGGGTTCGTCCAAGGGATATTACAATATTGACATATCATCTTAAGGAAAGAACTAACGATCTAAACCATCTTGAGGTGGAGTTTGGTCAAGAAGAGAAAGGACTTGAAGAAGAAATAATCACATTAAAAATTTAGCTTGAAGAAGCAAAAAGAGTAGAAGAAGTCATGAAGTCTCAGATAATGAAGAAAGAAGAAGAGGTTGAGAATATTGAAGAATAAGTTGTCACATTGAGAAGTAAAATCATCAAGCTCAACAAGAACGATGAAGAGACAAAAACATCCACATCAATTATAGATAATGAAGAGAATCACTCTAGGTTGCTAGAAAATAAGAATGAAGAAAATAGAAAGAGTTATGCAAAAGTACTCAAAGGAAGGAATCATGGTCAACCAGAATCTAAGAAAACTATTGAAGATACATCTTCAAAAAGACCATCCATGTTCAAGCCAAAAAGAAGCTTCAATCATGATCATGATCAGTCAAGGAAAAAATTCAGATGGACTACGCCACAAAGAAGATCATTCACTCCCTTGTATGCAAATTTATTTTATGGTCATTGTTTTTATTGTACTAACTTTGGAAATAAAGTTGCAGATTGCATGGATTATAAAATAAATGTTCAAGCAAGAAGTGCCTATGTGGTCGCACATAACATTGAGTGTTACAAATGTCATAACTATGGACACATAGCCAATGATTGTAGAAGCATGATCGATACTTCCATGAAAAATAATATTCATATCATATATAAGAAAGTATGGATAAGAAAACAGGAAGCATAGGTGAACAAAGACAAGGTCCCAAAGATCGCAAGATTGACAATAAAACGAGATGAAGAAAATTCTATAGAGAAAAATAAAGATGTCAGATATAGAAAGGTTTGGAAAATAAGTGAAAGAAAGGAAGGACAAGTAAATAAGGAACAAGTTCAAGAGATTCTACTTTCAGTCATTGTAGTGAAATATGAATCCACAAACAGAAAGAAATAAGTCAGAGCTCGGAGAGATAATGAATCTACCAATGAAGATGATGATCAATACACATCAAAGAAAGAATTTTTTTGATCCATCCGTCTTAGAGACTCCCAAGTAATATGAATATTAGACAGGGGGATTCTATGCAATAGTTGTGATAGAACAAAGAACCATCCTTCGAGTAGCTTGAAAATTTTGAGAAGACAAATTCAGAGCAATCAGTTAGCAGAAGTACAGTTTGATAGATTAATCAAGACTTCATGATAGTATAGTGATAAATGGGTCAGCATTATGGACAGTTGCGCAAGTAGAGTCTTGGACAGTATGGACATAGATGGATTCATAAGAACACTTAGCAGGTTTGGACAAATATATGATAGTGGATGAGAGCATGGATTCATAGATTGGTTCAGAGAGTAGTTCAAACACAAAGGAACATTATCATAATGGATGATAATTACACAATAAATGGTTTGAACAATGTTAATGGATTCCAAATTGACAGATATGTTTTGGACACATGTAGTGCATACATCAGTTCACATTCAAAACAAAGTAATGCTCAGAAACAACAATGACAAAACTCCCTACGAACTATGGAAAGGAAGCACAGACAAAAACCTCTACATAAAGGTAACTCAAGGTAATATTTTATTAATTGAAATTTATGTTGATGATATTGTTTTGGAAGTACTAATGACAGGTTAAGCCAAAAATTTGCAAAGGATATGCAGAATGAATTTGAAATGTCATTACTTGGAGAACTATGCTTCTTTTTGGGTCTTCAGATATGTCAAAGAAACCAAGGAATTTTTATTTCTCAAAATAAGTATATCAGAGAAATGTTAAAGAGGTTCGGAATGGAAGATTGAAAACCAGTTTCAAGTTGAGAAAAGATGATGATTCAAAGTCTATAGACCAGAGGCAATACATGTCAATGATTGGTAGCTTACTATATGTGACAGCATCTAGACCAGATGTAATGCAGGCAGTTAGACAGGTGGCATGATTACAAGTAGCACCAAAGGAATCACATGTATTATCAGTGAAGAGGATTTTTAGATATCTCAAAGGAACAGAAGAGTTTGGATTATGGTATCCAAAAGGAAAGGATCTATCACTTATTGCCTACATAGATGCAGATTGGGCAGGTTGCATTGATGACCGACAAAGCACTAGTGGAGCAACGTTCTAGTTGGAAGAGTGTTTAGTATCTTGGCTAAGTAAGAAACAATCATCTATATCCTTATCTACAGTCGAGGCAGAGTATATTGCAGTAGCAACATGTTGTACACAGGTTCTATGGATGAAACAAACTTTGACAGATATACAGGTTGAGTATGATGAGCCCATTCCAATCTATTGTGATAATATAAGCACCATCAGTATATCAAAAAACTTGATGATGCACTCCAAGATGAAGCACATTCCAATCAAGTATCACTTTCTACGGGAACAGGTTTCAGAGAAGAACATCAAAGTTGAATATGTGGGAACAAAAGAACAAGTGGCATACATCTTTACAAAACCTCTTCCATGGGAAGCCCTTGAGTATATTCGCCAGAGACTAGAAGTATTTTCTACTCCAAAATGAATGCTTTTGAATGCTTATCTTAGATGTCTTAGATGTACACGAGGAAGCACCATAAATAGGACAAAGGGGGAGAGATTTATCATATGCAAAGGTAAATGCTTGGAGAGAGAGCATAGAGGCATGTTTCCAAGGGGAGTGATTGTCACAAGGGAAGAATGAGTGATATGACTTCAAAGTGATATCATTTGTCAAAGGGGGAGATATTATTCATATGAAGGGAAAGAGAGTAATCAGAGGCTTATAAAAACAAAGAAAAATCAAAGGCACATAGACTGGGGGAGTATCCCCAAGGAGAGTTCAGTCAGGGGGAGCAACCCCGAAGGGAGATACCCTTTTCCATTGATTTCAAAGGGGGAGAGATAGAAACATTGATGAAGAGTATAAGCATGAATGTTATCATGACTAAGCGTTTCCATCAATGTCAAAGGGGGAGAATGTCAGAAAGTTGGCTTAGGTTGAAGGATAGTTTGTATGGATTGTTGGTTTTCATTGATGTCAACTATTGGAGAGTGATATTGTAGATTGATGTCAACCCTTGGAGAAAGTCTAATAGTGAATTCTGGTAGCACAAAGGTTTGGGTAATGGACCCAAGGTTGTTTCATGTATAATGGTATAAATTTTAATATATTTGAAGGAAATACTATTCTATATGGATAGTACATGTCATTCCATTTCCGATGGTATGTGGAACGTCACATAACACCTCACGGTTAGAGATTTATGGCCATGAGAAGTTGGAGAACCCAGGTTTGGGTAATGGAACCAAGTTTGTTTGATGGATAATGGTATGAGTTTTGATATATTTGAAGGAAAGACTATTCTATATAGATATCACATGTCATTCCATTTCCAGTGGTATGTGGAACATCACATAACTCCTCATGGTTAGAGAGTTATGGCCAAGTGAAGTTGGAGAACCCTCATGAGTCATCTAGAAGCCCCAAAATGTCAAAGTAGTCAAAGTGGTTTAAGAGATTTTTAGAAGGTAAATAATAAAGTGAAGTGATGAGTGTGCTATAATTCAAAGTGAATACAAAATAAATTATTTAATAAAGTTAATGTAGAAATTACTAAGTTGACAAGTGGTTAGAAGTGGGTTAGCCCTAAAATAAGGAACGTGGTTTAAGATGGTTAGAAGGTAACCCCTTCAGGTAAAGTGAAGTGATGAGTGTACTATAATTCAAAGTGGATACAAAATAAGTTATTTAAATAATCAAGTTAATGGATAAATTACTAATTGGACAAGTGGTTAGAAGTTGGTTAACCCTAAAATAAGGAAAGTGGGTTAAGATGGTTAAAAGGTAACCCCTTGAGGAAGCTACATGAAAGTATAAATAAGAGGCAAGGCTCTCTCATTTTATATCACACTTGAGCATATTGAATATATACAAGTGATTGAGGTAACCAAAGGATATCTAAGTCGAATTTCAGAGAGAAGGTGATGTAAAGAAGGCCGAAATTCAAGGGAGTATAAATTCTTTTGATGGTGCTTTCTAAGGTATGTTATTTACAGGTCATCTCATCATTTTCACAATAAAAAAATTTATAGAATGATTCAGACCGTGAAATTTATAGGACATTGAGAAAACATATCCATGTAGTTGTGGTACGAATTTCAGCTTGTGGGTCGTTGTATTTTTGGAGTTCCACTTCATGGAAAATAGGGTTTGTGGCTAGTCTTGAAACTAGTCTAAAACAAGTGTTTCAAGAAAAAACATCATAACTTATTCATAACAGATCCAAATTAAGTAATACCAAATTTTTTGTTTAAAGTACAGTCTGTAGTATTATGTGTAAAATTGTCGGATCCATACAACAAATATTCTGTGCGGGGCATGCTCTACAAGTTCACTCTCTAGAATAAGCTAGAATTCAACAAGGTATGCCATTTTTTCTATAACTCCTTTTATGAGAGGTTCCAAGTAGTGACACCTAGAGGAATTGCATAAAACACACTGAATAAAATTATGTATTATTTTCAGATCTTTATTCATTACAGGTACATAGTTATGATTATTTCAAGTTAGGGTTGTTGACTAATCCAAAACTAGTGATGTGAGACTAAAGTAAAGTTTGATGAAAATGATAGTCTCTTCTTGTTAAAGTTAAGGAAGGTTTGCAGGTATGTGATCATATACACCAGTTCTATTACAAAGTTACAAATCATATTTGGATGATGAAATTGATGAGGGATTTTGGTTGAGTTACATGTTGGGTACATGGTTGAGACAAGTAGTTGATGAGTAGGCACATACATGAGGTGTATAGTTGATGATGTTGGTACATCTTGATGAGTCATAGTTGATGAGTAGTTGATACATGATTGGTACATACTTGGTACATGGTTG
>ML776782.1:777172-790524 GCA_009831015.1 Picea engelmannii | reverse complement strand
GTGAGTAGATATGATTTGGTTGATAAGATTGATGAGACAGGTTGTTGTGATAGGTTGTTTGGACAAGTTGTTGTGACAGGTTATTTGTACAGGTTTAGTGCATGGTTGATGCACTTATTCATGGTACAGGTTTTGTACAGGTTTGGTGCATGGTTGATGCACTTGTTCATGGTACATGTTTTGTATGGGTTGGTGCATGGTTGATGCACTTGTTTATGGTACAGGTTGATTACAGGTTGAGGTACAAGTTGATTCATGGTTGATGCATGGTTCAAGTTTATTGGTACAGGTTTACATCAGTATATCTCAAAGTAATAGTGTGATGGTGGTTCCATCATTCTACTTATACGTCAGGGCAGTTGGACAAGGAAAGGACGGGTGGTTTTAGCCACCTTTTGGTTATAGCTGGAGAACATAAGGGGTTGTAGCCTCCTTTTGGTTGTAGCTATAGAATTGAGGAGTTGGAGCTTCCATCAAGTCGTAGCCTGAGAAACTAGGGGGTTGGAGCCTCCTTCTAGTTACAGTTGGAAAACAAAGGAAGTTGGTGTTTCCAATGAATGTAATTCTTCAAGACATATAATAAAAAACATTATGTAGTTTTCTCCTGCTTTGGGTTTCCACGTAAAACACTGGTGTATTGTGTATGTGTATGATTGTTCATTTGTTCATTGTTTATTTACTCTGTAGTTATTGGATGATAAAGCTACATTGATATAACACTTGGATTATATGGTTAAAAAGGATTAAATTTCTCTATTATTGATTCACCCCCCCTCTCAATAATCCAAAACTTAGTGGTTGGTAGCACTATATAAAGGGGTTCAAACAATGTAATTGGATATGAAGAGAAGCATTGTATTTGGAGAAGTAGGTCAATAAGAGGATACCCCCTCAAAGAGGCAAGTGAATAGGAGAGGATCCATTCCATAATAGGATCCATTGTATGGTGTTACCCTACCCTAAGGGTTTGATATATTAAAGTGTGGTTTCTTCTATATTGCTTTTCGGATCTATTGTTTATTTGGTATTTGTGGTGATTCTATTTTTAGATATAATCAGAAACTAGTTGTATATCTAAGCTTCTCTTATAAAAACACCCAATTTAAAAAAAAAATCGCCTGAAACAAAGGCAAGGAAGTAAAGTTATTGAAGTTTTAAAATCTGCAATTTTTCAGGGTTTTTCTGCGGACGATGCCACAATTGTTTCATATCTGTAGCAACTAGAGGTCGAATTTTCTAAAAACAATACAGATCATATTTCCTCTTTCAAAAATATCTGATTTCAAAAAAAAAATCACCCAAATCAGAGCTTCAGAAGTGATGATATCGCTGAGTTAAAATTATCCATTTGTGGAGGCTTTTCGTGACGGCGACGGGACTGCAAAACACATCAATTTTCACAGTGTACTCAGATTTCTACCGGATCTGTGCCATTGGATAGATGATTTTGATATCTTTATTTTGGTACATTATATGTGGTGTTTCCAATGGATATGCACTCTCAACTCAAGGAACTTCTACACACGATTTAAGCATTCAAATCCCAAATGCATGACACTCAAGAAGGTCTCAGGGATGATTTATGTAGTATTCATAAGTCCTTGGTGAGTATGAAGTAGAAATGTACTTTGATGAACATCATGAATGAATATCATCAAGAAGTGTATTCTTGGTATGCTTTGGAGGACGATTGTGATGATTGGTATAAGGATAGTTGTCATTTATGGGATGAAAACCACTTCCATCTTCTATTTGATGACTCTCCTTCACCTCATGTAGAGCACATTATGGACAGAATTCCAGTGCCTTCTATGAACAATATTTTCTAGTATTCTCCAATACTAGTGTGTTATTCAGATGATTTTGTGGATATGGAGGGATCTACATATTTGGATCCCCATGATCAATGTAGATATTTGGAGCATCATGTTCAGTTGGTTATTGAGTTCAGATATCTTCGCCATGGAGTTCACATGAGCACTGGGACATGGGACCCCGGTTCACAATGGAAGTTGGACTACTTCAGCATGATGGTTTCCATTTCTCCATGGGGCCCTCGTTCTCTAGTCTACTTCAGCACTATGGTCCACACTTATCCATGGGACCCTGGTATATAGTTGTACATCAAGCATTGAGGACAATGCTTTCATAAGGGGGATGGATTGTTAGGTAGATAGAGAGGTAGTGTGGGGCCCAGAGGATCCATAGTTATAATAGTAGAGGCTATTCAATGAAAGGTGGACTAGGTCCACTATAGTATTAAATAAGGCCCACTATGTAGTTAGATATAATAAATGTAAGAGGACTTCTTAGAAGGTTCTACTTCTAGAAGGTTCCTCCTATAGAATGTTCTTACTGGTTGGTAGCACTATATAAAGGGGTTCAAACAATGTAATTGGATATGAAGAGAAGCATTTTGTTTGGAGCAGTAGCTCAATAAGAGGATTCCCCCTCGAAGAGGAAAGTGAACAGGAGAGGATTCCTTCCATAATAGGATCCATTATATGGTGTTACCTTACCCTAAGGGTTTGATATAATAATTTGGTGGTTTTCTATATTGTTTCATATATATTTTGTGGTGATTGTGTTCATATATCTTTGGTACTATTGTGGTATTTATCTTCATATCTATTAGGTAATTAACAGGTGTCATAGTGATTATTTCCTTAATATCTTCAAAGGACTTTAGGCTATCATTATCACATTTAAACGAGACATCCTTTCTTAGCAATACATTCAATGGCTTAACCTTATTATAAATTTGATCTTGCCAAAGAATGATTGCAAGTATTTCTTATTAGTAGGTGGTTGGATGTTCTTGATAGACTCAATTCTTTTGGGATAGATGGAAATACATTCTTCTAAAACCACATGTCCTAACAACTTTCCAATGTCGATATCCAATATTGATTTCTTAGGGTTAAGGGATATGCCATATTTCATACAACGCTCAAATATCATCCTAAGGTGTGAGATATGTGTATTTCTTTCCTTAGAGACAACTATCATATCACCTTGGTATATCCCTATGGTTTTCTCCATCAGATCCCTGAGGGAAAAATACATCATTCTTTATAAAGCAGATCTATCGTTCATGAGTCCAAAAGGCATTCTTAAGTACATGAAGGTTCCCCAAGGGGTGGTGACTGTAGTCTTAAGTTGATCCTCCATCCTAACTAAAACTCAGTTGTATCCTACAAAAACATCCAACATAGACATCATTACAGTGCCAGTGACTATTTTTAATAGATGTTCCATGTTTGGGAGAGGATAGTTTTCCTTAAGCGATAATTGGTTGAGATTCCTAAATTCGACACATAGTCTATTGTCTCCATTATTTTTTTGTAAAACCACCAAGTTATAAATCCAAGAAGAATACCTAATGGGGGCTATGATCCCAATGTCAACAATATTTTGAAGCTCCTTTTGAATTAGAGGGGATATCTTGGGTTTAATGTGCCTCAACTTTTGTCTGAATGGTTTGACTCCCTCTATGAGGGGATTCCATGTTGAATAAAATCACCCCTATAAGATTTAATATCATGATAATTGCAAGAAAATATGTCTTCAAATTCTTGAATAAGGTCTAGTATACCATCTCTCTCAGCCTTGGTAGTTTCCTTTCCTATCTTCACCATCATTAGCTCATTATCGGAGCCTATATTGAACTCAAACATTTTATTAGATTGCTACACAACAAGCTTCCCCTTGTACATGTCATGTATATAAAATATCCTTTCTTAGGGGACACATCCCTTTGGGAGAGTATCATTAGGAAAGCATATAACTTCCAAGTTCATGGACATAGATAGAAAACTTATTTGGGAGTCATAGAACTCTTTGATACTTTGCAATAATCTAATTATTTGGGAATAATCATCAAAACCTACCAATGTTCTAGGTTATCAGGGATTGATGGTCTAAAGAAGGTTCCATTTTGCACAAGTTTTAGAGGACCTCCTTGCAAGGTTTTAGGGTAGATGCAGAAACAACTAGAGCATTGGTTACATAAAAAAAATTCTCCATGGACAACATAAAATAAAAAATCATAAAAAAGTTTCATAGTGTCTTTCACCGAGTCCCTATACTTTCTCAATCTTCCATTATTTGTAGTGAACTTCAGTTTTACTTGAGAAAAAATCAGAGAAGAATCCCCTATGACCTTTAGGCACTTAATTTTCCTATCAAGGAATAATTTGGTTCCTATGAGTAAGGATTCATATTAAGTAATGTTGTTCATAAAATCATACTCAAGTGTATATGATAAATAAGTAGCTTCTTTAGAGGGATCTATAAGGGTGATTTTGGTTGCATATCCAGAGCTAGAGTGAGCACCATCAAAATCCAAATTCCATAGGATACTAGTGTTCTTATACTTCTCTATTTTAAGTGTAGGCTCCATATTATAAAAACTACGTATATTTTCATCTGGATACAATCTCTCCTCCATGGGACTTTGGGAGGTCTCAACTTGGTATCTCACGATAGGTTCTCTGTGAGGGGTGAAAAATCATGCCTTAGTGTGAGGGATGATACTGTATGACAATTCCATTTAAAGGCTAACTCCTAGGGTTTCATACCATTCTCTAGAAAAAAACATTCCCCAAACATCATGTATATCAATTACAACATCCATAAAAGGGAGACTTAGGGAAAGGTTTCCAAGCTAACGTTAAGGTCTTTGATGAGGCCACAAACAGTGATAGGTCAAGAATCACCACCACACACATTTAGGTAAGGTCATGAAATTTCTAAACCAAGTTGTTTTATAACCCTCAAGGGAATCATATTTGTGGAAGCACATGATTCAAGCATGCAATTATGGAGGATGAGTTTATTTACTATGAGGGATATGAATAACGACACTTGTTTTCCATTTTTTCTACCAATTTTTTCAGCATGGATAAATATAGGAGGACCATGTTCTTCTTGATGGAAATGATATTATTCAATACTAGGGCTTTGTGAAGCGATAGGGATGTCAGGTTGATATTTTCAGGTTTCTTCATTTCTATTCATTTTCCAATGTTCAAAGTCACCAGGATTGTTACTCTTTAACTCATCATCAATCCCTTCAAGAATGGTTGGAATGGTGAAGTGGGTATCCCTTTTTAGGGGTTTTAACTCTTCACTCATGAGTGATATTAGTTGTATTTCAGCTTCCTTATCATCCTTTATTCTCTCTCTATCCCATACCTCCTTATTAATAGGGCATGGCCCTTTATGAGAAGCACACACCTAGTTAATAATACCCATATCATAATGGTAAAAGTCATATTCCTCATCTAGGGAATCTATTTTTGTAATAAGGGTCTTCTAAGATCGTATAATATTTGTAACCTTTTGTTGGAGAGAAGTTGGCTCACTAATCATAAGAGGGGTATTCAATTTGCAAGAATCTAGGTTGGCTTCTATTTGAGAAGAAAATTATTATGCTTCAAGGAGGGTTTTAGGAAACTTGTCCTTCAATAAGAAGTGAAATTGTTCTTGGAAAGCGTTTAGATACCAGGTTAGGGTAAGGCCTTCTAAAGGTCTAAATATGTGAGGGAACTCTTCTACTAAGGCATCAAATGTTGCATTGAATTCTCTTACAACCTCTTGTTCATATTTCTGGATTTTGTCAAGTTGAGAAAAAATTGAGGCCTCATTAGTTTCATCACCCCATTTATTTGAGAAAGTGATATTGAGGTCTTCCCATGTTTGTATACTTTTTCTTGGAAAGATATTGTACCATGCTTTATCATCCTCTACCAACGAGGAAAATAAAATCTTCATGATTACGTCCTGATGTTGGAGGTTTACATTATGTGATCTGAAGTCATCATAGAATCTTCTCAAATGATCATCAACTTTGGTATGATCATTACCAGAGATTTAAGAATTAATGAACTAGTGCTATTAGGCGTATTATGGGGAAAATCATGAATTCTACTCATGTCCAGAGGCTTGAAAACATTCCTAGCTTCCCATTCTAGAGGACCCATGGGGGAAATGAACTGACCTCTATAATGAATCCTTGCATGGGTTGTCATTTATGGAGTTTCCATATGATCCCTTTAGGATCATAAAAGGTAGGTGATGGATTCTACCCTCAGTGGAGTCGTCGGGTAAACTTTTGAGATAAAGGCTTCAGGACAAGTTTACCAAAAACAATTCATGGGTAGAATGACTCAATCCTCCCCGACAATAGTGACAAAAAAATTTCATAGGATTTGTACTTGTGCAAATCCCTCCACAAGATCCCAAATCTTGTGTAACTATGGAAGAATCTACCACGATCACCTAAGTAGAGAATTCCCTCATTTTAGTAATGGAAGGAGGTCCACCACAAGTGAGGCTTCCCTAATGACCTCAAGGGATCAAGTAGCAATATTATCCAAAACTACATCCCCCCTATATTATTAACCTCTTAGTTAGGTCTAGGTCTAGGAGAGAAATGGAAGATAACAAGGTAATTGTTGTACCTATATGAGACAATAAAAAAATTGTAGCATAAAATAGACAATTACCAATCTATAAAATGCAGTAATGACCTCTTAGACACTAGATAATCAATAAATCCTATGGTTGTTTCAAATCATAGCAACGAACTAGTTGTATAACGAAAATTATCATGTTGTAACAAAAACAAATGAAAGTACTAAAAAATATAGCAATTAACAATGAAAATTAAACCTTCAACAAGCACAATATTATCCAATTGCTAGAAATGTTTTCTGAGTAGCTTAAGCCACTTATAGATGAGTGTACGCAGTAAATTAAAGCAATTTTTGGTGGCTGTAGAAAAAATTTGTAAAAGAAGAAATAAATGATAATATTTTTTTATAGTTAGGGTTAGGAAGCTTAGTAAAATGTTTGAGAGAGAGAGGGAGATTATCAATTTTAAACACTAATTTAACCACTAGAACAACTCTAGACTAGTGTTGTTTTCATCTAGAGCTCTTACAAGCACAAATGCATTACCTTGAAGTTGTAACTAGATGAAATAAGAGATATTAGGTATAAATATTGATGTTCAAACACTCTAGGGCCTTAGTTTTTAGAATTTGAAGACAAAGGTTCCTAGGGTCAAAACACTCATGGGCCCTGGGTGCCATTTTTACCTTCTTCGTATTCCACTTAGGTAAAGGGTCAAACACTAGGTTAAAAACCTTAAAGTGAAACAAAATTTGTGCCTTAAGATTTTAACCCTAGCAAAGAATGTTTCAAAAACTTGGAAAATAAAGACTTTATGAAGGAGAGAAGCACTTATGTCTCCTTCCTAGGGTTTCAACAAGACAAAGAAACTTGCAACAACATAGAAATTATCATATTTAACATTAGTAAGAGACAAGATATTGCACAAAATTACTTACTTCTTCCAAGTAGCTAGACCATTGAAACCCTACTTACATAAAATAACCATCCAAGAGAGAAAACCATCCACAAGAACCCCCCTCCAAGAGTAGCACATGAGTTAAAAGAGCCAAAGACATGGAAATATAAAAAAATTTAGAGTGTTAACCCATAGAAGTGTGTGTGGAAGTGATGATGAAGGAATGTGGGAGAACTATGCTTATTTATAAGGAAACTTGGTGCTCCAAAAGTCACCAATATGAACATTAGTGTATCTAAAGTGGGGCCAACCTTTTAGATTTTCCATCACAAATGATAAAAGTGAAAAAATAATACAAGATAGGTCAAACGTGTGGTGAGATCATTCCCTTGATGGGATAAGAGGGACTCTCCAAGGCCAAGTGTGATTATCCAAGGTGCAGTGGTGGTGGAAGAATGATATGTCCATCTCAAAATTATCCATGGCATACAAGTGGAAACAAACCCAATAATAATTCATCAAAACCTAGCATAACATCATCACCTAGAATTCCAGTGTCCAAGGTGCAAAGGTTGGCATCTAAAGAGGAGAGGGTTGTGCGTCATCCCTGGGTGTCCTCCCATCATATCTGTATGCAATGTCTTCCATCCAATGTAATATGGGTTTTGGGGTGTATGGCCTAGGGTGTGGGATTTCTACCCATCTCTCTGCCACCATGACCATATCTATCAAAACCAATCCCATATTTAAATCATCCAAGGTCCTGAAGATGTGAGAGCCCATGTATGAATGTTGCAAGTCATTGGGTGAACGAATGAAGAGTCCTTCAAAAAAACCATGTCAAGGCCATCCAAATCAAGAGTAAGTGTGACAATGGTACATGTTGGGCTTACTTCATGTCTTATGGTGTCATTAAATCCATTTATATGAGTGCCTCTGTAGAGGGAGCGCTTGTTGCTTGAGGTACACTTTCATAGATACATTTTTTTTCATTTTGAACCCCTTAATTTCCTTTTAATACCCATTTATTACTTTGCAAGTCCCCTTTATACGTTTCTAGATTTACTCTTTCATTTTTTATTGGGATAAATTCTTGTTATATATGTGCATTTAGTGCATCGGGACAAGGGGCGATTACCATTACAGGGGGTAGAGATCAAGTCATCCTTTGTATTTTATAGGTGGTATTTATCATTATATATATATAGCAACTACATCAACTTTTGAGCCTTCATCCCCTTCTTCTCATGAGAAAATGAACCATGACGCATTACCCATGTTTAGGACATTGTGATAGGCTCCAGGATGGAAGGTTTTAATTATGGCGAGGAAACAAATGTTACCCTTGTGAGTGATCCACGTGGATATTGGTGGCCACCCACCTGTTCCAACTGGCTCCTCTTGTCATTTTTTAGTTCAACACGTTCTTCTGTACTTCTATGTAATTGTGGGTTCTACACTTCTGGGGTTGTTTGAATCAATACACATATTACAAGTGGATATTGGTCGCCTCGCACCTAATCCAACTGGATTATTTTGTATGTTTTCATGTCAGCACATCTTGTTGTACTTCTAGGGCCATTTTGGAGCCCTAAACAATGTTTTTTTGCCTCACCATAGTCAAACTATAGAAAGATTCAGAGTTTTATAGTGTAATGTGTGGTTCTCTAAAATACCTTTCCAATGAACTATCACACACCTAAAACAAATATCGTATGAAAAAGTTACAAACCCAAGAAGTTGAGGTACCAACAAACCCATAAGGGCCCACATGACTTTTGGCATTTCACCTCATAGGGTTAGGTTTTTGGATGTCTAGGGTTTTGGAATTCATGAGTAATATTAAAAAGGCCTTTGAAGCCTCATTTTAATCATTCTTCTCAGAAGGATGTGCGTAGCAGCCACATCTCTTCTCGGAGATAGCTACCACCATTCGAGCAAGTGTTTTAGTTCTGTAATTTTACATTTTCAGCCTATTTCATTTATTCAATAGAAGATATTGTTCACTGGATATCTATGTTGTTCTTCATATATCTATGTTTATTGTATTCAGTTTGTTAATCAGTTCATTCCTCTCCTAAATCTGGATCAGTGGTATCAGAGCAGTCTTCTCTTCATTCATTTTTCTTCGTGCATGTCCCCGACAAGATCTGGGTACAAGAAGTTGGGACTCAAACCAATTGATTCCTTGCAATATTGGTCGCATCGAGCACAAAAAAAAACCTTGGGAGATGAAAAGAAATATGATGGAGTAGGAGATCCTTTTAAAATGTTGCTCGAGGAAGCCCTTAAGTGACAAAGGAACAAAATGATGGACAACTTTGTGTAGATCCTTTGGTGGTTTCCCACAGGAGAAGCATATTCATCAAGCGACCATGCAACCCCCTTCAAGGTACAGGTAAATTTTTATATTCCATTATTTGAAGGAATGATAGATGTGGATGATGTATATAAATGGTTGAATCTTCTCGAAGGACATTTTTCAGTCCATAATTTTTCCGATAAGGAAAATATTACTTTCGCACTCCTCAAGGTCGTCCCCCATGTTAAGGATGGGTGGTACACTTACTCTGAGAAAAGGGCCATAGAGGAATATGAAATATTGTTGGTCACCCCTACATGGGATTCCTTTCGGGATGCCATTAAAGAACAATACTACCATGTTGGAAGCTACGAGGACTAGTACACTAGATGGAGAACCCTGCATCAAGAAAGGGACCAGACAGTACCATATTTCACCAATATTTTCCATACCCTTTGCACCAAGTTGGGTATCAAAGACTCTGAGAGACATATGGTGCTCAAATACCACGGTTGTTTGCATAGATACATTAAAATAGAAATGGAGTTTCTGGACATCGCCAAATTTGGTATGTCTAATAGATATGTTGTCAAGATCGAGCAGAAATTTAAGCAGAAGAGGCGAGAGTTTGGATCTGCAAAATCCTCACAGTGGAAGCAAGGAAAAGGTGGCCCCAAACCACACAAAAAGGGACAAAGAAAATATTTCCACTCTCAGGACAACCAGTCCAATCCGCAACACAAGAAGGGCAATAAGAAGATGAAGAAGGACATAGGAAAATGGTGTAAACACCATAAAATCCATTGGCACAACACTGAATAATGTTGCTCCAAGAAGTCTCTCATGACTGAGATGAAGGCTTCTGAGTTAGAGACTGATTCTGATTCTGAATTAAATCCAAAAGGAGGGAAGTGGATTATCGATGGTGAACTCAGTCACGCTGTTTCTACCACCAAATTCCAGCCAAGCGAACCAGAAGAAACAGAGGAAGGGGAACACCTCTTTCACTCACATATGTGGGTAAAGGGGGATCCACTTAATTTGATTTTCAATAGTGGAAGTGAGAAGAAACCGATCTCAGTAGAGGTCATCAAGCGGTTGAACCTGTCGATGACACCACACCTACAACCCTACACCATCGGATGGCTTCACCAAGGAAAAGATCTATGTGTCATCTAACAGTTTTGTCTGCCCTACAGCATCAAGCCCTTCGAAGATGAGGTATTGTGTGATATTTCTCCCCTTGAAGTTTGTGATGTTATTTTAGGACAACCTTATTTTTGGAAGCTTCATGTTGTGTATGATTCTAGACCCCGTAGTATTATTATTACTTTGGGTAGACAATTAGGTAGTGCCTCCTACCGTTATTTTTTTAATCTCTACTAAGAAATGTAGTAAGGTCATTTCACAGACCGAGAAGTTCGTCTTCTTTGTGATTCTTGCTCAAAGTAAGAAAAAGGTCACCTCCACATCCATGGCCTCTACATAGAGCCTCTCTTTGAAGTAGAAGCAAACGGATAATATCGTGGAAGAGTACAGAGACATCATCTCCTCACCCACCGGGGTATCAACGCACTGCCAAGTCAATCATCCAATTGATCTAACCCCCAGTGCACCTCTGCATAATATACCATACTATCATTGCTCGCTGATGGAAAATGATGAAATCAGGCATCAGATCCAAGAGATTATTCAAAAGGGGCACATAATACCTAGATCCTCCCCTTGTGGAAGCCCAATTGCACTGGTGAAAAAGAAGGATGGGACCTGGTGACTCTACATTGATTACAGAGAATTAAACAAAATTGCAGTCAGAAACCGGTACCAAATTCCCAGGATTGATGACCTTCTTGAACAACTTAAGGAGGAAAAGTTCTTTAGCAATATTGACCTAAAGTCTGGATACCACCAAGTTTCCATCGAACCAACTAATGTTCAGAAGACAACTTTCAAATCTAAAGAATGTCTCTTCGAATGGTTGGTCATTCCCTTTGGCCTAACAAATGTACCAACCACTTTCATGAGTTTGATGGATGATGTATTGAGAGCCTTCAGCAACTCTTTTGTGGTGGTATATTTTCATGACATCCTCATCTTCAACAGAACTTGGGAGGAGCACATGCGGAATATTCAGCAGGTTTTGAGCACTCTGTGACAGTGTTATCACTGAAATTTCATCTGCACATGGCGACAAGAACTCAGCATCGTCAAACAAGTAATGAAGTCATTCATGGCACTAAATTAATTTCATAGCATTCCAGAAAGGTCAAAAACTATACAAAGTAACCAAAAATTGAAGGGTGCTTTACAGAAGTTTGGTCCGCGCGCACATGCACGGAACAGGAACGTACCATGCGCGCATACGCGCACGATGCACGGTTGTTGGCGCAAAAACCCGTGCACCTGCTAAACGGCGCATTTATTGAATTGGTCGGCCTCCCAACGACTTATGGATCAGCTCCCAAGCTGATTTGACCCTCAAATCTGAGCTGAATCCGCATGGTAGGCTGGTAAAAGACCTAATGAAGCCCTAAAGAGCCCCTTTTCACACTTCAAAGGAGTTACATAATCACCCAATGCTATGCTATAAAAAGCCATGAAGAAACATCATTTTCTCAAGGAATTTCATGTAATGTTATGTTGCCTAGATTGTTTTAAGGACTCACTCCTTGAAAATAACGCATTGGCACCATTTCATTGAGCTATCCACCTCTCCATTGAGTGGATGTGCTAGGAGTTATTTCACCATCATTTTCATTTTCTTATTGTAAGGAGAGNAAGTTTGTGAGGGCACAAGAGCCTTCCTTTGGAGGAAGAAGGGACTCATAGTCCCCTTTCTTCATTGTGCTTTGATTTCATCAATTGATCAGCCTAAAAACATTGGTGATATTGGTCTTGTTGTCTTTGTTATTTATTTACTCATATGCTTATGATTTTAGCTTGTATTAGTTTAATTCTTGTTTATAGTTTTGTTTTTGTTTCTCTAACTCTTTCCTCTACAGCTGTCATGCTCAACAAGACCCAACTGGGCATGTAAGCCCCCTTGATTTGCTCACCAAGTCGACGAAAAGGGTGCAAACAGATTGGCGACCGTATTAGGGATAAGGTATAAATTCCTCCCTCATTTGGGTTTATTTTGCTTTCCTTTTAGTTTGTTTAACTTGCAAGTGCACAAACCGGCCTCTGCCGACCTGCTAACCAGTCAATTCACAGGAGAATTGAGAGATATCCATCCAGATTTTCTTTCTCGGCCGTTTGTCACAAGTGCGCGGGTATTCCACCCCACAGACACGCATCGTGCGTGCATGCGCTTTCGTAAAGGTATTTCTCTGCGCGCATGCGCTTTCTGTCTCAACTCTGCTCGTGCGCCTGCGCTCTGTGCACCTCTGTCTACACTAGGGGCCGTGCATTTGATTAAAAATTTTCATTGTAAGTGCTTTGGATGTGGGAAAGGCCATATGCCTTCTTAAATATGTTGTCAAAAATGCTGTAAAGCCACATTACACTTAGTCCCCTCATAATATAAAGGGGTTAGTCAACCAAACATAGGCACTTAGGAGGATAAAAATCAATTTCCCTTCTTTGCTTTTTTCCACATGGATGGCTAGTTTTGATTTACAAACATAAGTGGACAATCATATTTAATTACATCTAACTCACATTTGGGACTAGAAATTGAAGTAACAATCCTTGAGTATGCTCTTCTCTCGCGCCTTCAAGCGATCTTGAGAATCA
>ML776782.1:715694-770912 GCA_009831015.1 Picea engelmannii | reverse complement strand
CTGAATTAATTTCATAGCATTCCAGAAAGGTAAAAAACTATACAAAGTAACCAAAAATTGAAGGGCGCTTTACAGAAGTTTGGTGCGCGCGCACATGCATGGAACAGGAACGTACCATGCGTGCATACGCGCACGATGCGCGGCTGTTGGCGCAAAAACCCGTGCACCTGCTAAACGACGCATTTATTGAATTGCTCGACCTCCCAACCACTTATGGATCATCTCCCAAGCCAATTTGACCCTCAAATCTGAGCTAAATCTGCATGGTAGGCTGGTCAAAGACCTAATGAAGCCCTAAAGAGCCCCTTTTCACACTTCAAAGGAGTTACATAATCACCCAATGCTATGCTATAAAAAGCCATGAAGAAACATCATTTTCTCAAGGAATTTCATGTAATGTTATGCTGCCTAGATTGTTTTAAGGACTCACTCCTTGACAATAACACATTGGCACCATTTCATTGAGCTATCCACCTCTCCATTGAGTGGATGTGCTAGGAGTTCTTTCACCATCATTTTCATTTTCTTATTGTAAGGAGAGCAAGTTTGTGAGGGCACAAGAGCCTTCCTTTGGAGGAAGAAGGAACTCATAGTCCCCTTTCTTCATTGTTCTTTGATTTCATCAATTGATCAGCCTAAAAACATTGGTGATATTGGTCTTGTTGTCTTTGTTATTTCTTTACTCATATGCTTATGATTTTAGCTTGTATTAGTTTAATTCTTGTTTATAGTTTTGTTTTTGTTTCTCTAACTCTTTCCTCTACAGCTGTCATGCTTAGCAAGACCCAACTGGGCATGTAAGCACCCTTGATTTTCTCACCAAGTCGACGAAAAGGGTGCAAACAGACAGCACAAGCTATATTCCAACTTGGAAAAATGTTCCTTTCGCATGAATAGGGTCTAATAATTGGGATACATTGTTGATGAGCATGGGGTACATGTCGATCCTGCTAAGATCCAAGTCATCTGTGACTGGCCAGCCCCAACCACACTGGCCGAGCTTTGGATCTTCTTGGGACTGGCCAATTTCTACCAATGGTTCATGTTGGAATTCTCCCATATTGCATGGGCCCTAAGCCACATGCCCAAAGGATATAGTAGGGAAAAGTTTGTGTGGGGGAAGGAACAACAAAGATCATTTTATGATCTGAATCATCACTTGTGCTCATCTCAATACTCTCTTTTCATGATCTGCAACAACCGTTCGATATTGAGACTGATGCATTTGACTATGTTGTAGGCGCAATTCTTGCTCACAATGGTCATCCGATGGCATAACATAGTGAGACACTCTCAAATACTATCCAGAAATACCCCACCTATGACAAGGAAATGTATTCCATTGTAAAATCATGTCATGAATGGAAGCATTACATTCTGTAAAAGAAAATGATCATCCACACTGATCACAAGCCTCTACAATTCATACAGACATATGGGAAGTTGTAGAACGACTGCCATTAGAAGTGGTCCACCTACCTACAATAGTGTCATATCAATATCAAGTATAAGACATGGAGCACAAATCGTGTTGTTGACTGCCTCAGTCAACCTCCCGTAGATGCACTCACCACTGTGCTCCATTCCTGTGTACATGAGGCATTTGAGTAAGCCCAACTTTATCAGCAAGATCCAGACTTCGCCACCACCTATCATCTCTTGGGTATAGGCGCGACTGTCACCAATTTTCACATTTAGGATGGTTTGTTATGCAATCTGAGCCATCTATGTGTTCCTACAAGAATTCATGCAAATCTTATTCGGGAATCCCACTACAGTCAGGTGGCAAGACATTTTGGCGTGGAGAAAATTGTTTTTGTTCTCCAGAAACATTTTTATTGGCCAAAACTTTGACAGGACATCAGCAAGTATATCAGATATGGGACTTTCTATGTCATTTCCAAGCTAGCCATCAAAAAGCAAGGCTTATACACCCCTCTTCCTACCCCTGAGAAGCCTTGGGAATCCATCTCCATGGATTACATGTCTGGCCTTACGTCCACCAAGCAAGGCAATGATTGTGTATTTGTGGTCGTTGATCGATTTTTGAAGATGGACATCCTCATAGCCTACAAGAAGAAAATCACAGCTACAGATACTGCAAAGATATTATTTGAACGAGTGTGGGTCCATTTTGGGATACCAAATACCATCATCTTCGACTAGGACAACAGTTTATTTAGCACATTTTGGTCGAGTCTCTGGTCATTGTTGGACACCAAGCTCACTAAATCCACCACTTTCCACCCCCAAACAGATGGCCAATCAAAGGTCGCCAATCAGATGATTATGCACATCATGCACATGTACAACTATAAGAATCCACATACATGGGATGAGATTCTCCCTTATGTTAAACACAATTAAAACATGGCACTCCATAGCTCCACCAAACATATCCCATTTCAGGTAGGACTGGGATTCCAACCCTTGGGTCCCATTGATGTTGGACTACCTCTGGAAACCACATAGACAGACTCTTCCCATGTTTAGTCTGATATCGACAAATCCACCATATTCATTGAGCGGATTTAGCACATCCGCATACAGGTCCAGGAGATTTTGCAGAGATCCAATGCTAAGTACAGGCATCGCCATGATCAACACAGGGTACTACACTAGTTTTAGGTTGGATACAATGCCTATTTACACTTGCAGAAGGAACATCTTGCAGGGCCCCATTGGAAGCTCTGCCCACTTCACTATGGGCCTTACACCATCACCAATTTTGTGCGTAATAATGATTTCAAGCTCAACACTCCACCATTCATTGGCTTGCACACAGTGTTCAATATGGACCTCATTCGGCCATATTTTCCACCGTTATTGGACACCTCATAGATCGCAGAACAATTGACACCAAGAGCGCTCAACCCTGACTACATGGAACAGGAATCCACTAATCAGATAGTGGACACACAGGTCAAGGGAACTTTCCAATAGAGGATCCATATTTATGGGGTTGTCAAGCCAGGACAGCTCCTACACCAAGGCAAGTGACTCACCAAGGGCCAAATCCAACAGAATTTTCCTCACTTGATGGGGGAAATCAACACAATGGATACAATTTCTTCCTAAGGGGGGAGGATTGATCCAGGTGGATATTGGTGTCCACCCACCTATTCCAGCTGGCTCTTCTTGTCATTTTTTAGTTCAACACGTTCTTCTGTACTTCTTTATAATTGTGGGTTCTACACTTTTGGGGCTATCTGAATCCCTATAAATATTCCAGGTGTATACTGGTGGCCTCTCACCTAATCCAACTGGATTATTTTGTATGTTTTCATGTCAGCACATTTTTTTGTACTTCCAGGGTCATTTTGGAGCCCTAAACAATGTTTTTTTGGCTCGCCACAGTCAAATTGTAGATGGAGTTATATTTTGATGGAATAATGTGTATTTCTCTAAAATACCTTTCCAATGGGCTATCACGTGCCTAAAACAGAGGTTGTATGCAAAATTTACGACCATGGGAAGTTGAGGTACCAACTTACCCATAGGGGCCCACGTGACTTTTGGCATTTCACCTCCTAGAGTTAGGTTTTTGGATGTCTAGGGTTTTGTCATTCATGAGTAATATTAAAATTCATCTGGAGCCTCATTGCAATCATTCTTCTCAGACGGATGCATGTAGCAGCCACATCTCTTCTCAGAGATAGCTACCACCATTCAAGCAAATGTTTCAGTTCTGCAGTTTTACAGTTTCAACCTATTTCATTTATTCAATAGAAGATATTGTTCATTGGATATCTATGTTTTTCTTCATATCTCTATGTTTATTGTATTCAGTCTATTAATCATTTCATTTCACTCCTAAATACGGATCAGTGAGGAACCCCAATAGTACCCCTTTTCCTTGGGAGGTGACAATATGGGACTAGGGCACATAAGGTAGCCACCAAGGTGAAACAAGAAAACAAGCATAACTTCTCGAGTGAATGATCCATTATCCAACTTCAACCAATGATCCTCATCCACATGCTTAGTAAATTATGCACAACACCTCACATGAAAGAAGGACTAACATACCTCATGGTGACATTGGCTTACAATATACCACACATTGTGTTGATTGGATATGATGAGATTAGCTAATCTGTAGATGAAAAAGGAAATCTAAGGGGGGCTATTGAGTTGCTATCTGTATACATGTTGATCAACATCATGGTCAAGATCATTGTATCCATTGTGGTCCATGCGACATCATTTGTTCCAGTTACCCCTGGGCATGGGGGTGGCGGCATTTTTGGATGATGTGGATGTCTCATCCTTGGTTGAGAAAACTAATGGTGTATGGTTGAGGGTATGGTGTCATTGTTAGGTTCAGCCTCTTGATGAACTATACTAATATTAGGTTGTTCTAGCTACCACTTTCAACAATGAAATAGAGTGGGATCCCCTTCACCCACATTTGTGAGTGGAAGAGGCACTCTTCTTCTTTAGGCTCCTCTTATTCCTCTCGCTGGAAATTTGTAGTATCATTGTTGACACTGGGTTCCACATCAATGATCCATTTTACCTTATCTGGTTCTCAATCATTGTCTAAGCTGGGATCTAAATTTGGCACTTTCATCTCATCCACCAATGACTGTTTGGAGTGACAATCATCAGTGTTGTGCCAAGGGGTTTTGTAAAACTCGCACCACTTTCCAATGTCCTTCTTCGACTTCCTATTACCCTTATTTTATGATGGCTTGGACTAGTTGCCATGGGGCTATCCATCCTTGTTATTTCCTTTGTTTTAGGATTTAGGGCCACCTTTAACATGATTTTTTTGCGATGGGTTTGAAAAACTGAAATTTCGCTTATTCTTTTTCTTTAACTTTTTATCGATCTTGAAAACACATCGGTAAGTGTCTCCTAGTAAGGAGATGTCCAGGAACTCCATATATTTTTGGATGTACCTATGTAGTCCATTGCAGTACTTCATAACCAAGTGTCACTCAAAGTATTTAATACCCATTTTTGTGCATAGGGTATGGAAGATGTTGGTGTAATTTGACACCATCTGGTATCTCTCTTGATGCAGAGTTTTCCATCCCGTGTACTAGTCATCATAGTTTCCAAGAAGGTAGTATTTCTCCTTGATTGCATAAAAAAAATCCTCCCAAGTGGGTTCTAGAACAAAAATTGCAGACTTTTATCTTACATATTACTCACAATAAGTTTCCCACCATTCTCTAAAATGGGAAAGGGATTTAAGTAGCGCAAAGGTGTTTTTTTCACTATTGGAAAAATTTTGGATAGAGAAATAATCCTCTAACAGACTTAACCATTTTTCTGAAGCGTCGACGTCTATTTGGCCTTCAAATAAGGGAATATCAAATTTATATAGGGATCTGGGTGTAATTATCCATCATATTGTTCCTTTTTTGCACTAGGGATTCCTCAAGAAACAATTTGATTGGTTATCCTACTATGTCATATCTCTTTTATTTTGCCATGGGAGGCTGCTTGGGCCAGTGGGAGTGTTCTTCCCCAATATAAACCAGTTCAAGACCCAATTCCTAATATCTTGACCTCATCGGGGACATGCACAGAGAAACAAGAAAGAGTGGATTACTCTGATACCACTGATCCAGATTATGTTGAGAACAAAATGAAGGAAGAGATTAAAAAAAAAAAAACACGAGGTTATTGCAAGAAATACAGTAATACAACTAAACTCAAATTCTATTAATGAATGGAAACAAAATATCATAAAATGAAAAATGCACAAACTAGCTATAATGGTGGAAGCTTATCCCTAAAGAAAGAGATGTGTTGGATATGCTCATTCGTAAGAAGATGACTACAAAGAGGCAAAAAAGGCCCTTTTAACATAGAGCATCAATGAGAAAACCCTAACCCTAGACGATGAAATTCCAAAAGGTTTTTGGGCCCTGATGTGGTTAGTTGATACATCAACTTCTTAGGGGCGTAACTTTTGCATACGATCTCCATTTGGGGTTCTTGGTAGACTGTAAGAAATGTCTACCTGAGAAGTGAAAATTCCAAATGGCCCATTATCTGCCTACGACTACATACTAGACATTGTCGCACTGAAAAAAAAAAAACATCATTCAGGGCCTCAAAATGTCCACAAAAGTTTGGGATCTGAAAAACTCTAGAAAAAATTCTAGATGTAGAACCATTCTGAATTAGTGGAATAGGTGGGTGGCCACTAGTATCTGTTTATATTATGGTAGTTGTGGGAGGCATTTACCTCCACATGTAAACCTGACGAGAATAGAATATTCTAGGAAGAAAGAAGAAACCCTAATTAATTGGTTAATAACCCTAGAAGACAAGTCGGCTCAAGAGAATGACTTGTATTAGGTTATTAGCCTCCAAGAGAAGAATTCCGCTAAAGGAAATGTCATATACTAAAGAATTAGCCCCCAGAATGAGAAGTCATCCCAAACAGTCTTCCAGAAATAGTATAAATAGAGGAGATCAGTCTTCATTATGGCCAGTATTCTCAGAACTACAAAAGCACACTTATGCGCAGTGCAGTTGGCCAGTTTGTGCGCAAGTTTGGATGAGATCTGTTGTTGCAGCTGCTGCAACTAGCATATTTAGATTTTGGCTTGGACTCTCTCTTGGTTATGTTTTGGACTCTCTAATAAACTCTTGTTACTCTTTCTCTGTGCACTATCCTTAGAGAAAGGTGTGCCACCTTTGTTTGGCTATCCAGCCTAGGGTTTTCTTTCAGAATGATTCTCTGACAAGGTTAAGGTGCTCGGGGGTGGCTTCGGCCTATGTTTGGGTGACAATATTTCTATATTGTCTATGGTTAAACGAGCACATCCATTAATTTATAACAGGTTATGGGACCACACTATCTTCGGATAGTCTAACCGTTGGAAGATAGATTGGGAGGATTTGCTCAGTTGCAGTTGCAGTTGCAGCCAATTTTTGTTGCAGCAACGAAACCCTAACCCTCTCTTTGATGCACCTTAAGTGAAGGAATTGACCTAATTTCTGGATAGACTAGTGCACCCTAGTCTAGCACATCTCCTGGTACTCTCAGCAAGCTAAGACGTCAAGTTTGAGTTTTTGGTCAAATATAGGGTTGACCAAGTCAAAGAAGCCATGACTTACTCTATGAAGTTAGAAAACAAGTTATAAGGGGCTTCTAAATTTAGATTATGGAAGACAAGGATTGATCTCATCCTTGGCAAGAGTAAAGTGTTGGATATCATGAAAGGAAATATTTTGGAACCAGAGTTTGAAGAAGGAAAAGAAAAGGAACCGTAGAATGTTGTAGTTATGGAGAAGTTCAAAGACAATGATATCAATGCCATGAGTATCATAATGGATTCTATAAAAGACCACTTGGTACCCTACATCTCCCATCCTGATTCCTCTAAGAATATGTACGATGCCCTAACAAACCTCTTCTCATTCAGAAACATTGGACAAGTAATGAGTCTGAAGAATGAGCTCTATGACATGAAGATGAATGATGATGACAGCATAACATCATACTTTGTGAGAATCTCTCAGTTAATATATCAACTACAAGCTATTGAATAAATCATTTTAGAGAAGGAACTGGTAAATATAGTACTCAACGGTCTTCCCAGGACATGGGATGCATTTGATGCAAGCATGAACACAAGGAAGGAGTATCCCACTTTTGAAGAAATTTGGACTTGTTGTGCACAAGAATAATAAAGGATCAGTGCAAAAGAGAAACCCCAAAAGAAATATGATGATCAAGCCTTCACAACAAAGTTCAAGAATTTCAAGAATAAAAAGAATTTTGGCTCCAGGAAGAAACCAAATAAAGAGAAAGATATGTCAAAAATGCAATGCTTCAATTTTCGAAAGTATGGTCACTACAAGAATAATTGTCCCGAGTTAAAGAAAAAGAAGGAAACACACGAAGAATCAGTTGTCGAAGAAAGGGAACCCTCAAAGAAAGCCAAGCAGGAGAAAACAAACTTCTTCTTCTAAGACAAGGTAACAATACTCTTTATAGTTCTTGTACATACCATGTTTTTTGTACATATCTTGCATATCTATTTCTTAGAAGATAATATGTTCAAAGAGAAACTATACCTATGGAAGAACAACAAGATAAGGATTGATATCGCAATAACTACAAGTCAAGAAATACACATGAAAGGATGAAGTACATCAACAACCCCGGGTAACAATTCATGTGGAAGCTATTACATAAGTAACAACTGCAAGATAAGCCGAAATCAGAATCAATCTTGAGGAAACCTAGAAGAAATAAAGACAGAAAGAAGTCAGCAATCAAGAGGAAATTGGAAAAATATATGTGACACTTTGTAGAAGGCAATAAGGATGCAGACGGAAGCATGGACTCTCCTAGATGGAGGGAGCCAATTATATATTTACAAAAGAATAGCATGCATTCATGCATGAAGCAAGGATTAGGAGGGAGCTAATCCTAAATTGTATGATACATTGAAGATGATGAAGTATCTATCCATGGAAGCAATCATGAAAAGCAACACATGTTTAGTGTGACTTTAGAAGAAGTCTTCTTCAAAAATAAGCCTTAAAATATCCCTGGTTGTCCATACACATCCATGATCCTATGATGAAAGAAAGAAGTTGGAATCTTCGGGACATGGAAAACTCCATGGACCCAAGAGCTAAAGAGAAACATGAGGAAAAACATGAAGATTCCAAGAGAGAAAGAAAATCCAGAACAACCAGTCATTGTATCGAGAATCAAAAGACTACCAGCCTTATCTGAACTCACTAAAAGCAATCACAGAGAGGAAATGAAAGCTGAGATGAAGAACAGTGTATGGAAGACTCATGAACGTAAGAATTGTGAGATCCAAAACTAGAGGTTCTCCCAGATGGATGGAGAAGACTATAATGATTGCTTGTTCCAATAAACCAGACATACCTCTACATGAGCCATTATATCGTCTGCAATATCCATGGGTTGGAGTTTACATCAGATGAATGCAAAGACTGTTCTCCAGAATAATTGAACAAAGAATGTATGTAGAACAACCTCAAGTATTTTAGGTATACCAGGAAGAGACCTTTGTATGCATATGGAACAAGACAACTTGGTGGAGAACCTCCAATGCACAACAAAAGCGTGGTGAAAAATTTCTATAACAAATATATTGTATCAGAATGGCTACTCAGAACTTCAGGATGATAGATTTCCAATCCATGACAAACTCTCATGATAGTAGAAAAAGTACCACTTGGATATGTTTCGTATTGACCCTTGCCACGATGTTGTAAACTAGCAGGAAACAAAAGAGATGAATCCAACTATGATATACTATAATGATCAGATCTATATGAAGCCTTTAGATAAAACCAGTGTTCTAGAAAGACCAAAGTACATTGAGATCAAGCATTACATTCTCTGTGATGAGGTCTAGAGAGGAGAACTGGTTCTCCAATATATCTCCACAGATGAGAAGATAAGAAGATATTTTGGTAAAGCCTTTGTCCAATATGAAGAAGGTTTCATACTCAAGAAACAAGTTGTAGCTCATGGAGACGAATCCTAGGTTGGGAGGGAGCATTGATGTGTTATTGATTTATGGAAAGTCATTTTTCAGTTCGAAAAATGGTCCAAGATGAGCAGTTCCTTTCCAGTTTGGAAAGTGGTTTGAGATTTCTGACGGACAGGCATTTTCCAGTTCGGAAAATGGTCCAGATCAAACGGTCATTTTCGTAATGAAAATGGTTCGATGGATTGTTGATGTACCATAGACAACGATTCCCCTTGTCTAGGATAGTCTCTCTTCTTTATGGTCACTCTCAGTAGTGGTCAAGAAGACTGGTCCACCTCGTCGAACAGTCATTCTTTCGAAGCTCACAGTTGTGAGAAGTTTTGAAGAATGGTCTATTTTGGAGGTTGGTGTAGGACAGTCATTTCCTTAGGAAATGGTTCGGACATGCATTCCCTAGGGAAGATTCATTCTCTCTAGGTTGCACTTTGTTTAGTGCCAAAGGAATTTCCCATATAGGTGAATGGTTCAAGTTCAGCAATCAGGGACATGCATTCCCTAGGGAAGACTCATTCTCTCCAGGTTTCACTTTGTTTAGTGCTAGAGGAATGGCCCAGATAGGTGAATGGTTCAGGCTTAGAAATTGGGACAGTTATTCTTCCTTGCTTGAGAAGAATAGTCCTGATAACTCGTCGTTGATGTTTTACCTTCTGAGGGCAGATGATCTTCCATATCTCACAGATGTGAGTGGAAGAATGGACCATATGATTCAGTTTATATCATAACAATGTTTTTTTTGTAGGTTGATATCAGATGATATGATTGTTATGGAGATTGTATGTCTCTGGATAGTATATGTATGCTACTATGGTGGATGTGTTCCACTAATTGTGACTATATGTCACTGATCAAGTATCTGTGTGCTACTTGGTGTGGTAGTGTGCCATTGTATTGTATTTGTGTACTACTATGGATAGACACAGTTGTGTTCTATTGAATGACATTGTTCTGATTGCCTTGAAGACTATCAGTAGTGTTGGAAATGATTATCAACTAGATGGATGATCAATGGACAGATATTCCCCAGACGAGAAATGGTCTAGGACATTTATTCTTCTAGGACATATGTCCCGATTAGAAGAATGGTTATTGTGTCACTCTATGGAGTGAGTGACTTATCCAGCATCATGTTTGATTACTCAGATGGAGTATGGTTTCGAGAGATGATGCAGTTGATGAAACTTGTTGTTCCAGAGTCTGTACTTAAGGCTTAGAAGTACAGTGTCTAGGCATCCGAAAGTGAGTAAAGGGTAGAGAAGGAAGAAACGTCAACCTTCGGCAAGGGAAACTAGGGATGATTTATGTGTTGGCGTTGTCTAGCTTCCAATTGTTCCTAGATGTTTATATCCCGTTCAATCGTTTCCCATGAACGTTTGAGTTCAACCCGGGTAGTGGCTATTTTAAGAATAGTATCGAAAAGGTTTAAGGCAATATGTGTTTGATATAATAATCCGGGTTGGATATTAGGTTGTCTTGATACAGGGACAGTCATGGAGGAACAATAAAATAAGAAAACCTCAGGGGGAATTTAAGTGTTGTCTCAATTCGGTCGTATAAAAGAGATTTTACAGTTTCAAGAGTAAAAAAGGGGTGCAAACCAAAGGCCCTTTCCCGTAACTGAGTTATACTTTAAATAAAATGTATGAGGTGGGAGAAAACATTAAGTTGTCTATCGAGTAAGGCTCCTATCAAGGGAGAATCTCATGTATAAAGAGAAGAAGAAAAATGTAAAGAAATAACCCGATGAAGGATAAAATATATATAGAATTCTGAAAGTGTTGACTGGTCTTATACCTGCTGATAACTGGTACAGAGGAAAAATAGTAAACAATATAGAAAACCAAAATTCATTCACTATAGTAGAGGTTTTACTAAATTATAGCGAAGCCTTCATCAGATACAGATATGAAATGAAACGAAATATGAGATACAAGGAAACAAACTCATAACACAGTCGTGACAGAATTGAGAATCTTAGGATTTGATTTATATTAACTCTCAAATTGGAAAACCTCTATTACAATCGACACAAATAGGTCCAGCCCTTTTTCTTTCTTTCTATGATATATTTATACAGTTTTACAGTAAGATGGAATCTCAATCGTTGCAAAAATTTTAGTTATGATAAGGAGGAGAGAAATCGTTCCATTTCTTTCTCTCTGTCTTTATTTGGTGCCAGAAGCTTGTCCTCGCGCATGCTCGGTACAAGTGACACACCTTTCCACCAGCCGAGATATCAGCCTTGACGGTTCTGCTTGACAATTGGCTTCAAAAGAGTAACAATCTTGGGCTAAATGCGACAACCTGTCCTCCATCGGTTTGTCTATGATGTCGATAGCGTGCAATTGCACACTTGGTTTAATCATACATTTGTCTATTTGGACTATGTCTGTCATAGTAACTTGTGAGATCTTGGTCGAATCTCTTTCCTCTTTTTCATTTAAATCAAGTGAGATTTTTGTCATATTCATTTGAATCAATGCTTCGGCATTACCTCCGCTATCAATACCTAACAGATTACCATCTATAGAGCTAAAATCCTCTTCTAAGGATTTCATTACCCTCTTGTCTTGCAGCTTACCTTCTGAGATGTTGTGCTCCCATTCTTTTAATAGAATATTTCCTCTAGTCTGCTCTGAAATGGGAAACCTGGGAGTACTTCCTGATTCCCTGTTGTTTGTAGCTATCACAGCCTCTTGAAAGGTGACCTGTGCTGCTCCAACTTCTCTTTCTCTAACAGATAAATTTTCCAAAACTTGATTAACCAGTAAGCAGTTGTCCCGAATCACCTCTACCTTGGCGAGTAAATTTTGTTGGGCCGCAAAAACTCTGCTCTGAATCTCCATTACCTGGGACTGGAACATCCCGATATTTATAACTTTACTTTCGGTGATTTCCACTCTAGCCTGTAACTGTTCGATCAAGTCTTTTTGTTGACCTGCTTGTATCTAACCATTCTGAACCACTAGCTCTGCTTGTTCAAGCTTAGTCTTGAACAACTCTATCTCACTTTTATCGGCCAACCTCGCTTGCTCTATCCCTACACTCACCTGGTCCTTGGCAACCTCCGCTGCTGTGGCTAGTCTGGCTTCTAGGGTTTTGATGCGGCGATTTTTTTGTTTCAGCTGGTTTTTCAAAACCCTGACTGAAAATTGATTCGTTGTGGCATATGCCCCTAATGTCCCAGCTATTTCCGTCGTGAACTGTTCACTCTTCTTGTCTTTCCCATCAGTCAATACTTTGTATTTCTTGGCTGTCGATTCCCCTTCATGATAGAATTCTCTCTTTACCACTGCCTTTCTCTTCTTATCAAAGAAGAACTCATTTGGAGGGAGATCTTCTACCCTTATAGGCCTCAATTCTTCATTTAAGATCCACCCCGCGTTAATATTTCCCTGAGTTGACTGCAAGGGAGTAATGGATGCGATAGGATCTTCGATTTTCTTCACTGATTTCCCCGGAGTGATAACCAGAGTCTGCTTTTTCGACGGGTCAGGAGTCTTTATCTCTGCTTTCGGACTCTTAGTTTTCTCTTCCCCATCCTGGTGTTTTTCTTGAYTGGGAGTCACATCTTTGGAGCCTTCGGCATTCTTTTGTTTCACCTCTGTTGTACTCAGATTCTCACCCCGTAATACTGTGGAAGACAACTACGTCGATGTTCTTGGAATTTCATAACATCGGCCCTCTCTTSAGGTGCCAAGGTTTGTATTCGAGCTAAAATCTCGGCATAAGATMTTGCGCCTAGGAAAATGTCATCCGAGGGTGAATTTTCGAGTTCAAATCTCTTGAGTCTGCAACTGGCCAAATGATTACTCACGACCCTTTGCGGATCGTGCTTCTTGAATTCAATAAGGACCAATTTTAGTTCTTCCAGGGTTGTTGCCTCAGCTTTAGCATGCCTGAAATATAACAAAGAATATGAATTTAAATGAACAGGAAAAGGTGGCCATACCTTCTTTGAGTATCCCTTAATCTCCTTGCTTATGCCACCGATTATTGTTTGTCTAGCAACTTCACGACAAGCCAGCGTGTCGGGGATGAATAATGGCAATGCATGCGGGGAAACAGAAGCCCCGAAAACTATGAGATATGAGAATTCGGCTTCTACATACCAGTCAGCTATACTACTCAAATTTATCACTATACTATCTGAGATCCTGGGTGGCGGGTGGCCGAAAATAGTGACATGCAGCGTTACCATCACCCAGTTGAAGATTTCATATACGAAATCTACCGCTTTGTTTTCCCACAATTTCAAATGATAGATGTGGATGGGCTCGGCCTCTGCTAGAGTCCAACTCCAGCTCATCAAGGGAAATGGTGTTAGAAAGCACACGGCGTCCATAATGTATGCAGACATAAAAAATGAAGAAATATTTCCGCTCTCTTTCTGCGCCCGATACTCTGTAACCCGATTGGTCAAGCTATCAGACAGCATTTTCGCCCAGTCGAAGGAACAGCATTCGACGAGTTGATGTATTAGAAGCACCCATTGAAGAAAGAAATGTGAGGTGTCCTCTCTCCCGTATAATCTGCAGGTCATCATAGCTACATACTTGAACTGTGGTTCCAAGGAAGCTATTGAATATATACCATTACTGTTCACCCTGAACTTCACAGGGTGTGAAACCCAATCTCGTATTAAGCTAGACATAGTCTTTTCATACTGCACACATTCCTTATGTTTGAAATTTTCCAAGAATTCGGCATCACATGTAAGGTCGAACACTGTGGGCAACTTGTACATAGCTTGCAGGTGTTCAGGTCTGAAAGTCCCGATGGTGACTTTCTGCTCATTGATGATGGTTCTGGTTGGTATATCCACATGGTCTAATGCTCATCGGACCATATCATAGTAAGGGATAAGTCGTGGCCTGGCCGCTACTTTATGCATTCCCAATTGAATGACTATCTTATATTTGGTGGTTATGTCGTCTTTTTCATTGTCGCTGGAATCATCAGAATAATCCACTAATTTGGCCTGCAGAACATCAGAAACGAACGACCAGTTCGGGACAGAGTCGACACTTCGAGGTGAAGTATCAGCGACATTTTCTGAACCTTGTCCTGAAACCTCAACACCGGCTTTAGATGTTTTTCGCGGGGCCATGAAGGGAGATCCTGCTTTAGCTCTTCTGCGATAAAAATACGTATACATACAGAAATTAGCTCGCTGAGAAAGTGTGCTCTACGTAATATAGAAATGAATTTATTATAACGAATGACAGCTCTATATATTCGAAAACTTGGTACCTTTTAAGAACGGATCGATCAAATCACGCTTAAAAATAAGTTTAGCAATAAAAACCCAATCTTTACTTGTTGATTCGCCTTGTTTCTAATTAATGCCATAAATTCTGGCGGCTCGAAATTTCAATTGGCGTAAGGAAGAATTAAGAATGCCTCATAAAATGTTCATGCATCAAATCACGGGAGATATTGGTTTAGCTTAATTAATCCGGTTTTACCAAGGTTAATCAATCTTTCAGTACTCGTTGTATCGGGAATTTTTGCTTTAACCCTTTGAACCTCTAACACCCGAAATTGCGATGATTGACTTTGGTTAATAAAAACGTAATTTTGATTAGGCGCTTAATTAATTACATAATTATTTATATCGCCATATCGTGACTCAGAGCTTCGAAGGTATAGCTTTCAGGAAGTTTGCATGCCGAGTTGCGAAACCGCGAGATCGTGATGTTATGTTTTAACTAAAAGGGAGGATAAAATCGGATTAAGTGTTTAATTAATTACGTTCATATCTTTATCACGACTTCGTGACTCGGGGCTTAGACAGTGTAGCTTTTTAAAAGAGAACATGTTGAGTTGCGAATTTTCGATAGAACTTAACCATGGCTAAGCTTTTACCTTTAACCTTGACACGGATTACTAAAACAAGAACTTCGTGATTTCGGCTATCGGGGTTATGAAAATAAGACTTTTGTATTTAGTAAATGTTGAGACGTGAAAACTCGATGATGTTTAACCTTGATTTAGGAAAATGTTACTATCGTTACTGCCCTGGGTAAAATTTTAGAATGATTTCGACGTTTCGTTGCTCGGGACTTGTGAACTATGTGACCTATAGCATCCAACATACGAAATCCCGAGGTAGAACAAAGGGGGAAAAATATTTTGACGAAAAGAAGAACTCGCCTCGAGAGTACGACAACTATCACCGCTCGCGTGATAAGAATTTAGAGATTTTGAAACCACAGATGGAAAATACGAAAACCATCTTTCGATTTCGAGCATTAAGACATGAAATTCCAGACGGGCTAGAAAAAACAAAGGCGACTCCAACATAGGCTCCAACTAGGGATCTCGTTTTCTTGTAAGACAGGAAGAATAGTAGACCACGTGTCGATATTGGGTAAATGGAGTCAATAGCTGCAATTAGGCGAAAAGGTTCCTGAGAACAGGGTATCGAAGGGGAAAGAAAATTCGTTTTTTACCTTGAAAAGATTTTCAAACTCAGATACTTTTTTAAACTTAGTCGTAGTCCCTTTCACGACTTTCCCTTTCCCGTTACTAAATTCAGGTCTACCTTAAAACAATCAAAATAGTTCTAGGGGACCCAACAGATCTTGTGGCTATCAGCTTGCATCAAAAGAAGAAGATTATGTGTTTTTAATCAGGAAGCCATGTCTGAACATGGGATGTAGATCTGGTTTTTAGAAAGAATTGGTTACCAGAGTAGAGTGATATTCATGTATAACAGCTTTACAAATATCTCAGACATTGCTTCACTGCCAGCGAGGTTGTTCAGTATCTTGGTGAAGTTATCTGGCCCCTTTTACTAAATTTCCTTTCACCACTTCGGAATATATTTTTTCATTTAAATGCTAAGACGAGGGCAATCATTTTTTAATTTCCTTTCATCGTCTCTTGGACTAGATGGGGGCAATCATTTCTGAATTTCCTTTCACCACCTGTCTTATAATTTGTCTTTTTTTAGAGCGTGAAGATGGGGGCAATCAGTTTGTATCAGGGCTGATATCTGTGTAATATTTTTCATTATAGGTCTATCAACTTACTTTGATTACTCGGTACCAACCTTCCCTTAACCTTCACAACACCTTCGTTCTCAGGGAAAAAAGGGAAAATAACTTTCTTAGGGCATTCTATTTGAGCAAGCCTCAATCCTCCGAAATTGTTGAAAAACCTAGGAAAGTTAGGATCACTTTAAGCGTCCCTTTGTTTAGCAGGGGGGCAAGGAGTTGTGAAGACCCGCTTTCTTTCCACAATCTACTTTGAAGCTCACGAGGTTGAAACGAAATCTCTTATCCCTTCGTATGAGAAACGGAAAGATGCTGACTTTTTTAAAAGGTAAACTTGAAAACAGAAAAGGGTGACAGGTGGTGACTTACGAACTAAAAAACAGAAGTCAAAAATTCAAAATTGACTCTTGTAAATCTTTTTCGGGGGCGCTTTACTTTGACTGACTACTTTAATTTGAGTGAATCGTTTAATTTGTTTTATTCTTTCGTAAACGATTAAATAAGGAAACAACTATGTTATTTATTAGTTTGGACGATGTTGTTGTCTGGATGGGGTTACCTCGGTTTTATTTAATAGTCTTTTAGAACATGTCTTTTAGGAAATCTCATCTTTACCTTATCATTTCATTTTCTTTGCACAATATCAAAAATCTTGGGTATCACCTGTTTAAGCCAATTTGTTTCTGACACCAACTTTTGGTTTACTTCTCCTGCTTGTTTTGTGTGCAACTGGAATTTTGTAAGAGGCGAATACGAAGGTTATCGGGGCTATCTGAAAGGTGTCGAAAATTCGCGAAAGAATATCAACATAACCAAACGAAAAGGAAAATATATATACACAAGTAAAAATGAATATATAAATCTAAAATTAAATGAATATACAATTTTATTTTATTTTTTTTATTTTTTTTTGGCGACTGTTTATGTCATATAATTCTTTAGATAACGCCCGTTGACAGGGGCGTTGAGGATTTCACCGTCAAGATTTTCCAGTAGGAAAGAATTTTTTCCTTCGAGAGCCAAGACTCTGAATGGCCCATACCAGAGGTGATCAAATTTACCATGTTTCGCTGCTTATTCCCTCCTTTCATCCCACCTTAGTACTAAATCACCTGGGAGGAAATCTATGGCATTTTCTCTACGGTCGAATAATGTCTTCATGTCGTCTTGATACTTCTGCATCTTTTCATCTACTTCGACCCTGTGTTGTTGAACCTCGATTAGCTGGTTTATCCTCATGGTGACATGATTAGGTTCTTCTTTCTGATCTTGCCACAACTTCATCACAGGGAGTGCTAAATTTATTGGTAACACCGCATCTGTCCCATATACCATTTGAAAACGAGACATGTCGATAGACCTTTTAGTGCCTATGTGATTCACCCACAAAGCGTACTTTAAATGTACATGCCAAGACTTTTTGCTTTCATCCAACACTTTCTTAATTATATTTATCAGGCTCTTGTTAGATGACTCAGCCAATCCATTTCCTTGGGGCTAGTACGCTGTAGAATGGCCAAGAATGATATTATACTTTTGGCAGAAGTTGATCATAGCCATAGACTTGAAAGCATGGGCATTATCCGTTACTATCTTTCAGGGGCAGTCAAATCTTGACAGGGTATTGTCTTCTAAGAACTCTATTACCACCGAGTCAGTTGCCCTCTTAGTAGGAATAGCTTCCACCCATTTAGTAAAGTAGTCTGTGGCAGTTAAGATCCACTTGTGTTGGGCGCTAGAATGCGGATTAATTTCTCCTATGAAATCCAACCCCCATTTTTGAAAAGGGGCTTCAGTTTTGACCGGAACTAAAGGTAGCGCTGGGAGTTTCTGTTTACCTGCAAATAGCTGACAAGGGTTACATGCTCGGACTTTGGTGTTAACATCTGAAAAGAGTTTTGGCCAGTAATACCCAGCCCTTAGAATTTTATAATTTGTGGCCCTCCAAGCATGAGGTCCTCCACAAACTCCTTCATGAAATTCACTTATAACCCTTTCTATTTTTTATTTGACTAAGAATACCAACAAGAAATCGAGCGGGTCTTTCCAATATAGTTGATTTTCGACGATACAATACTTGACCACATGAAGCTTTAAAGTCCTGGCTTTTGATGGTGATAGTTCCCTTGGGCATTTTAGAGTCAGTAGGTAGGATACTATGTTTCGGTACAATTCTGATAATGCAAACTTCTCCTCGATCTTAATTGTACTTGTTGGTTCATCGAGCTCGCTTACGTTCATATTTTCCTCGTATCCCTGTAGGCAGTTTATATCCAGAGCTCTGAGATTTGATTCAGCCAAAAGTTTGGCCAAGCCTTGTCCTTTTATTAATTTAGTAGGTTTGATTTCCAGGTCAAATTCTTGAATCTTGGCCATCCATCGTCCTCTTTTCCCATCACTGTCTAGTTGTACCAAAATATATTTCACAGAACTGGTTTGTACGTACGCAATGATCTTGGAGTGCAACACATATGTTCTAAATGCCTTCAGTGCTTTTACCATGGCGTACGCTTTTTTTTTCTATTATATCGTATTTTAGTTATGCGTCTCTGAGACTCTTGCTGGAAAAGGCGATCGGTTGTTCGAAACCCTCTTCGTTCTTTTGGAGGAGCACCGCGGCAATCGTGTGTTTGGAGGCAAATGAAAAAATAAGAAAGTCTTTTAGATAATCGGGACTTGCCAATACAGGTGCCTCGGCTATTACTTTCTTAATATGTGCGAACGATGCTTTGGCTTCTGTTGTCTACTTTACTTCGTTGTTCTTTTTCAGCATATTTGTGATCAATTTTACAATTTCAGCGAAATTCGGGACAAATCTTCGTAAAAAAATTATTTTTCCTAAGAAAGATTGAATTTCTTTTACATTTCTGGGAATGTTTATAGTATCTATTGTTTCAACCCTCTTAGGATCAATCTTAATTCCATCCTTAGATACAATATGACCTAGTAATTTACCCTCTTGCATGGAGAAGTGTGATTTCTTGGGGTTTAAGGATAGACCAAACCTGCGGCACTTTTCGAATGTTTTTTTAAGATGTACCAGATGTTCTTCATCGGATTTGGAGAAGACTGTTAAATCATCGAGACAGATGACTACGAACTTATCCCTCTCTCCGATGAAATTGATGTCCATAGCGCGTTGGAACGTGGCTCCTGCATTCATCAAACCGAAAGGCATCTTATCATACATGAACGTGCCCCAAGGGGTAGTAAAAGCTGTTTTTTCTTTATCTTGTTCATTCATGACAATTTGATTATATCTAGAGAAACCGTCAATCATAGATATTCTATTCGCCCCAACTACCTTTTCTAGCACATGATCCATTTTAGGCAGCGGATAGTTGTCTTTAAGAGATGCCTTATTTAAATTTCTGAAATCCACACATATTCTGATTTCTCCACTCTTTTTTCGGACCAAGACCAGATTCGCTACCCAGTCAGAATATCTCAGAGGTACTATAATTTTCTCGTCCAAAAGTTTCTTCACTTCTCTCTCGACCACAGGTAATAAAATAGGGTTGATCTTCTTAAGCTTTTGTCTAAAAGGTTTGACCCTAGGTTTTAAAGGTATCTTGTGATCGATCACGGTAGTGTTGTAAGTTCTTAACTCGTCATAAGACTAGGCGAAAACGTCCTTAAATTGTCTGAGTAGGTTCTTATATTTGTCTTTTATTTCAGGGGGAAGAAGTTTATATATTTTAACCATCCTGGACTCTTCTTCGGTTCCTATGTCATAGTCCTCAACCTCTTTTAGTTGGGGTTGTAAGGTGGATTTTACAGGTATGTCGTTTTGATCAAACAGTCTTTCCAGAGGGATCAGTCCTTTCGGAATCTGGTTGTTTTTTAGGACCAGCATACGATGAACTTTTATTTTGTCTCGGAAAGCTTGAGGATCCTCCCCTTCTTGCATGATCCATATCTGGTCATTTTGATTTTCTTGGTCTGCATGAGTTTCGAAAAATTCACCTACTGCTTCAAGAAACTTCTTGATTTGTTCGTCATCCTCAAAAACCTGCCAGTGTTGGATATTATCTAGTATAGATGGTTTGTGTCTTATCTCTATGTGATACTTCAATTTAAAGGTTGTAGGAGGCGTGAAAGTTGAAGTCGCTTTGGCTAATGCATCAGCATGTAAGTTCTCTGTGCATGGGATGAAGTGGACATTTACGGACGAGAAAAAGTTTTCCATCAGATCCCAGGCACAATTCCTGTATGATCTTAATCTGGGATGCTTGGCTTGGTACTTTCGATTTATTTGTTTGACTATTAACTCTGCATCTTCGTATACCTCTAGGTTATTTATTTTTAGCTTCCTGGCAGCCTCTAATCCTAATACCAATGCTTCGTATTCACATACGTTGTTAGTATAATCTATATCCCATTGCAATCTGTAAGAAAAAGGAACAACGAACTTTCCTTCGGGAGCCACTAAAAGCACTCCTGCACCAGCCCCTTTACAAGATGAGGCACTGTCAAAAAACATTTTCTAGACACCGGTGCTACACATATCCTCGGTCATGTAATCTGACTCTTCCTGCTCTATATCGTTTTCCTCTAGACAACCATCTAAACCATCATCAAAAGATAAAATACAATTTCCTAAATCTTGATCCGCAATGTAAATAGGGAAATTGTTCAGATTTTGAGAGTCGCTTACTGTATATGCTAACCTCGTCTCTCTGTACAACCGAGTAAATTTCCCACCAAACACAGGAATTGTGGAAAACATCATATCCAGTTGAAGAGAACACCCCAGCTTGGCTCCCCATGACCTAGACAATAGTAAGCCATACTTAGGCGGAATATCAGCAATAACCACATCCATCAAGATACTCTTAACCGGGACCTGTGCCAGGGTAACTACTAAATCCTTTATCATTCCCATACACTTAACCCTTCTCGAGTCAAAATAATAAATATCTCTGTAAGGTCTGGTGATCTAGAGACCCAATTTGTCCATAATAATTTTAGGCATCACGTTATGGGAGGCTCCGGAGTCTAACATGCAATTGTGTAGCAGTTGATCGTATACATTTAAAGTGATATAAAAGGGAGAAATAGTGTCTTTGGCCCCTTCAAAATGTGGACCAAAAGTGATGTTAGGTTTATCATCTTCCAGGTTTAAAATGTCAGACTAGCTTTCTAGCTCTGATACACCTATCGCTTTGGTAATCTGCTTCCGATAAACTTGGTTTTTTGCTAATTCTACCAGAGGGATTGGTATCTTAATTTTATTTATCTCGTTTTCAAAACTGAAAACTCCACTCACCTTGTCTGTTTCTTTAGTTGGGACTTCCAAATCCTTCCTTTCTGACTTATTCGTCTGGACCGCTTTATTACTCATGGTCTTGGTTGAAGGTGTAATTTTATTAGCTGTTTCGGTTCCTTGTGCTTGGGTCTCAACTTTTCCCACTTCGGACTCTTGTGTGCTTACTACTTTCAGTTTGTTGTTGGGTAACAGGGTTTCTTCCGGAGTAGGCTCATAAGTTTGACCTCTTGGGAGAATTTTCTTAGGTTGAGTAGTTTAAATGGGCTTACTCTTATATCTCAAGTTATACTTAGGTTGGACCTCGGCCATTATCATTTCGGTTTCCTGTTGAGAGTCACAAAGGTCAGTATGATTTATTTCTTCACCCTTAACCGATGGTTGTTGAGTGTTTAGATAATTTTCATAATCTTCTCTAGTCAGATACGGTTGTGTGTAGTCATCACCGAAGTTCGTGACATTGTTATCCGAATCTCTGAAATCTTGGAGATCATTCGCTCCTATAAAATTTTCGTTCTTTAGGGGAGCTTGTATTTTTTTATATTCATTTTTTATCTATCTTTGTTGGTTCGGGGGGTTGGGGTTCCTCTTGAAATCCTTTTTGGAGAAAGAATCAGCTTTGGCCTGTTCTAGCTCCATTCTGGATATTTTATTAGATAGTTCCTTAATTACCCTGGCCATATCGTCTACTTTGTCATCTATGGCTCTATTAGACCCTGATGGCCCTTCTTGTTCTCTAAAGAGTTTAGTTTCTCGGTTTCCCATTTCTACTTTAGATTTAAGTTTACCATAAGCCATCATATTCGACTCAATTTCTACAGTGTCATCCTACATTCGGTTTAGAGTGGCTCCCCTTCTTTCTCACAAAAGGAGTGCAAAATCCGGTTCGAAAGCCCCTGCAAAAGTTACTTTGGCCACGGGTTGGGACGTTTTAACCTCGACTGGGATTTTCTTATACAACTTGTTGAATATTTGAATAAACTCCATAACTGTTTCTGAATTATTTTTTCTTAAAGACCCAAATTTGGTTAAATAATATAGGTGGTCCTTTCTTTCGCACCATTGTCTAAGGAAAGCATCTTCCAAGGCGTCATAAGACAAGATAGATGCTGCAGGTAGACTCTGAAATCAAGTTCGGACCTGGCCTTCGAAGGTTTGAACAAGAAGTCTTGAACATACGTCCTCATGTTCGATACCTAGGATGTCTGCGAATTGATCAAAGAAATTAATGTGTTCGGTTGCGGTCAGATCCCCTTCCCCAGTGAATTTCGGCAAATTTTTTATGTAATTTTTGGGAAGGTAGTGCAGAGGAACGGGCAATACCTAGGGAGTGTATCTCGTTGCCACTTTCTCAAACACTCTGGGAGGGGGAGAAGGCCCTTGGCCTCTAGCTCCTCCTCTAGGAGCTCCTCCACCTCCTCCTCCGATAACCCCTCCACCTCCTCCTCTGGCGGCTGCCATCGTTATCAGTGGAAAGTTGTAAAGAGGGTTTTGAAAGATTAAAAGTGAATCTTTACTTTCTTTGTGGGGTGAAAAATTCGAGGAAGACTGGTAAGGGATGTGAGGGCTTGGCTCTTTGGAATTGCAAGAGATATAGTCAGGGGAACCAATGGGTGTGGAAATTGGATGTGTGAAAAATTCTTTGAGACTGTGTGGGGTCGTGAAATTTGACTGAAGAGTCGATGATATATCGACAGTATATAAATTTTTTGCAGGACTTTTTCCTTTATTTTCTGCAGGGGTTATCGGAGTAGCTTCACTTCTAACTTCAGAGTAATTCAATGTTAGATCCTTAGTGTCGAAGAGAGGGCTACATGAAGTTGAAGGTTTGGAAGAACTTTTGGTCTTCAGTTGCGGGTATTTAGGCTGATAGACTGTAGGGGTCATCTTAAGAGACCCTCTCGTCTTTAAAATTTTCTCAGGGTCGGTAACGGGTGTGGTCTATTTACCATTCGGGTTTTGCCTGGTATTCCTTCGTCCGGATGCCAGCTTATTAATCGTGGAGTTGCCAAGTGAAAGATTGGAAAGCCTTTAAGAGGTTTCCACTCTTTGTTCACTATCAAAGGGTGGTACTTTCAACGAAATGAATGTCATTTTCCCAGGGAAAAATATTTTGTAACTTCGGTCCCCGGCAACGGCACCAAAAAGATGTTGTTCCAGAGTCTGTACTTAATCCTTAGAAGTATAGTGTCTAGGCATCCGAAAGTGAGTAAAGGGTAGAGAAGGAAGAAACATCAACCTTCGGCAAGGGAAACTAGGGATGATTTCTGTGTTGGTGTTGTTTAGCTTCCAACTGTTCATGGATGTTTATATCCCGTTCAATCGTTGCCCATGAACGTTCGAGTTCAACCCGGGTAGTGGTTGTTTTAAGAATAGTATCGAAAATGTTTAAGGCAATATGTGTTTGATCTAATAATACGGGCTCGATATTAGGCTGTCTTGATATAGGGACAGTCATGGAGGAACAGTAAAATAAGAAAACCTCAGGGGGAATTTAAGTGTTGTCTCAATTCGGTCGTATAAAAGAGATTTTACGGTTTCAGGAGTAAAAAAGGGGTGCAAACCAAAGGCCCTTTCCTGTAACTGAGTTATACTTTAAATAAAATGTATGAGGTGGGAGAAAACATTAAGTTGTCTATCGAGTAAGGCTCCTATCAAAGGAGAATCTCACGTATAAACAGAAGAAGAAAAATGTAAAGAAATAACCCGATGAAGCATAAAATATATATAGAATTTTGAAAGTGTTGACTGGTCTTATACCTGCTGATAGCTGGTACAGAGGAAAAACAGTAAACAATATAGAAAACCAAAATTCATTCACTATAGTAGAGGTTTTACTAAATTATAGTGAAGCCTTCATCAGATACAGATATGAAATGAAACGAAATATGAGATACAAGGAAACAAACTCATAACACAGTCATGACGGAATTGAGAATCTTCAKATTTGTTTTATATTAACTCTCAAATTGGAAAACCTCTATTACAATCGACACAAATAGGTCCAGCCCTTTTTCTTTCTTTCTATGATATATTTATACAGTTTTACAATAAGATGGAATCTCAATCATTGCAAAATTTTCAGTTATGATAAGGAGGAGAGAAATCGTTCCATTTCTTTCTCTCTATCTTTATTTGGTGCCAGAAGCTTGTCCTTACGCATGCTCGGTACAAGTGACACACCTTTCCACCAGCCGAGATATCGTCCTTGAGGGTTTTGCTTGACAATTGGCTTCAAAAGAGTAACAATCTCGGGCTAAATGCAGCAACCTGTCTTCCATATGTCTGTCTATGATGTCGATAGCGCGCAATTGCACACTTGGTTTAATCATACATTTCTTTATTTGGACTATGTCTGCCATAGTCACTTGTGAGATCTCGACCGAATCTCTTTCCTCTTTTTCATTTAAATCAAGTGAGATTTTTTCCATATTCATTTGAATCAATGCTTCAGCATTACCTACGCTATCAATACCTAACAGATTACCATCTATAGAGCTAAAATCCTCTTCTAAGGATTGTGTTACCCTCTTGGCTTGCAGCTTACCTTTTGAGATGTTGTGCTCCCATTCTTTTAATAGAATATTTCCTCTAGTCTGCTCCGAAATGGGAAACCTGGGAGTACTTCCTGATTCCCTTTTGTTTGTAGCTATCACCGCCTCTTGAAAGGCGACCCGTGTTGCTCCATCTTCTCTTTCTCTGACAGATAAATTTTCCAAAACCTGATTAACCAGTAAGCAGTTGTCCTGAATCACCTCTACCTTGGCGAGTAAATTTCGCTGGGCTGTAAAAACTCTACTCCGAATCTCCATCGCCTGGGACTGGAACATCCCGATATTTATAACTTTACTTTCGGCGATTTCCACTCTAGCCTGTAACTGTTCGATCAAGTCTTTTTGTTGACCCGCTTGTATCTGACCATTCCGAACCACCATCTCTGCTTGTTTGAGCTTAGTCTTGAATAGCTCTATCTCACTTTTATCAGCCAACCTTGCTTGCTCTATCCCTACACTCGCCTGGTCCTTGGCAGCCTCCGTTGTTGTGGCTAGTCTGGTTTCTAGGGTTTTGATGAGGTGATTTTTTCATTTCAGCTGGTTTTTCAAAACCCCGACTGAAAATTGATTCGTTGTGGCATATGCCCCTAATGTCCCAGCTATTTCCGTCATGAACTGTTCACTCTTCTTGCCTTTCCCATCAGTCAATACTTTGTATTTTTTGGTTGTCGATTCCCCTTCCTGATAGAATTCTCTCTTTACCACTGCCTTTCTCTTCTTATCAAAGAAGAACTCATTTGGAGGGAGCTCTTCTACCCTTATAGGCCTCAATTCTTCATTTAAGATCCACCCTGCGTCAATATTTCCCTGAGTTGAATGCAAGGGAGTAATGGATGCGATAGGATCTCTGATTTGCTTCATGGATTTCCCCGGAGTGATAACCAGAGTCTTCTTTTTCGGCGGGTCATGAGTCTTTATCTCTACTTTCGGACTCTTAGTTTTCTCTTCCCCGTCCTGGTGTTTTTCTTGACTGGGAGTCACATCTTTGGAGCCTTTGGCATTCTTTTGTTTCACCTCCGTTGTACTCGGATTCTCACCCCGTAATACTGCTGGAAGACAACTGCGTTGATGTTCTTGGAATTTCAGAACATCGGCCCTCTCTTCAGGTGCCAAGGTTTGTATCCGAGCTAAAATCTCGGCATAAGATCTTTCACCTCGGAAAATGTCATCCGAGGGTGAATTTTCATGTTCAAATCTCTTGAGTCCACAACTGGCCAAATGATTACTCATGACCCTTTGCGGATCGTGCTTCTTGAATTCAATAAGGACCAATTTTAGGTCTTCCAGGGCTGCTGCCTCAACTTTAGAATGCCCGAAATCTAACAAAGAATATGAATTTAAATGAAAAGGAAAATGTGGCCATACCTTCTTTGAGTATCCCTTAAGCTCCTTGCTTATGCCACCGATTATTGTTTGTCTAGAAACTTCACGAAAATCCATCTTGTCGGGGATGAATAATGGCAATGCATGCGGGGGAACAGAAGCCCCAAAAACTATGAGATATGAGAATTCGGCTTCTACATACCAGTCAGCTATACTGCTCAAATTTATCACTATACTATCCGAGATCCTGGGTGGAGGGTGGCCGAAAATAGTGACATGCAGTGGTACCATCACCCAGTTGAAGATTTCATATACGAAATCTACCGCTTTGTTTTCCCACAATTTCGAATGATAGACGTGGATGGGCTCGGCCTCTGCTGGATTCCAACTCCATCTCATTAAGGGAAATGGTGTTAGAAAGCACAAGGCATCCATAATGTATGCAGACATAAAAAATGAAGAAATATTTCCGCTCTCTTTCTGCACCTGATACTCTGTAACCCGACTAGTCAAGCTATCAGACAACATTTTCACCTAGTCGAAGGAACAGCCTTCGGCGACTTGATGTATTAGAGGCACCCATTGAAGAAAGAAATGTGAGGTGTCCTCTCTCCCGTATAATCTGTAGGTCATCATAGCTACATACTTGAACTGTGCTTCCAAGGAAGCTATTGAATATATACCATTATTGTCCGCCCTGAACTTCGCAGGGTGCGAAACCCAATCTCTTATTAATCTAGACATAGTCTTTTCATACAACACACATTCCTTCTGTTTGAACTTTTCCAAGAATTCGGCATCATATGTAAGGTTGGACACTGTGGGCAACTTGTACATAGCTTGCATATGTTCAGGTCTGAAAGTCCCGATGGTGACTTTCTGCTCATTGATGATGGTTCTGCTTGGTATATCCACATGGTCTAATTCCCATCGGACCATATCATAGTAAGGGAGCAGTCGTGGCCTGGCCGCTACTTTATGCATTCCCGATTGAATGACGATCTTATATTTGGTGGTTATGTCGTCTTTTTCATTGTCGCTGGAATCATCAGAATAATCCACTAATTCGGCCTGTAGAACATCAGAAACGAACGACCAGTTCGAGATAGAGTCGACACTTCGAGGTGAAGTATTAGCGACATTGTCTGAACCTTGTCCTAAAACCTCAACGTTGGCTTTAGATGCTTTTCGCGGGGCCATGACGGGAGATCCTACTTTAGCTCTTCTGCGATAAAAATACGTATACATACATAAATTAGCTCGCTGAGAAAGTGTGCTCTACGTAATATAGAAATGAATTTTTTATAACGAATGACAGCTCTATATATTCGAAAACTCGATGCCTTTTAAGAATGGATCGATCAAATCACGCTTAAAAATAAGTTTAGCAATAAAAACCCAATCTTTACTTGTCGAGTCGCCTTGTTTCTAATTAATGCCATAAATTTTGGCGGTTCGAAATGTCAGTTGGCGTAAGGAAGAATTAAGACTGCCTCGTAAACTGTGCATGCATCAAATCACGGGAGATACTGGTTTAGCTTAATTAATCCATTTTTACCAAATTTAATTAATCTTTCGGTACTCGTTGTATCGGGAATTTTTGCTTTAACCCTTTGAACCTCTAAAACTTGAAATTGTGATGATTGACTTTGGTTAATAAAAACGTAATTGTGATTAGGCGCTTAATTAATTACGTAATTATTTATATCGCCATATCCCGACTCGGAGCTTCGAAGGTATAGCTTCCGGGAAGTTTTCATGCCGAGTTGCGAAACCGCGAGATCGCGATGCTATGTTTTAATTAAAAGGGAGGATAAAATCGGATTAAGTGTTTCTTTAATTACGTTCATATCTTTATCACGACTTCGCGACTCAGGGCTTAGACAATGTATCTTTTTAAAAGAGAACACGCTGAGTTGCGAATTTCCGATAGAACTTAACCATGGCTAAGCTTTTACCTTTAACCTTGACACGGGTTACTAAAACAAGAACTTCGTGATTTCGGCTATCGGGGTTACGACAATAAGACTTTTGGATTTAGTAAACACCGAGACGCAAAAGCCCGATGATGTTTAACTGTGATTTAGGAAAATGTTACTATCGTTACTGCCCTGGGTAAAATTTTAGAATGATTTCACCATTTCGTTGCTCAGGACTTGTGAACTACGTGACCTGTAGCATCCGACATACGAAATCCCGAGGTAGAACAAAGGGGGGAAAATATTTTGATGAAAAGTAGAAATCGCCTCGAGAGTATGATAACTATCATCACTCACGTGATAAGACTTTAGATATTTTGAAACCACAGATGGAAAATACGAAAACCATCTTTCGATTTCGAGCATTAAGACATGAAATTCGAGACGGGCTAGAAAAAACAAAGGCGGCTCCAACAACACTGATAGTGATGATGATGCTCATGATCTAATCATGAGATAATCTATACGACTATGTTGATGCTACCACGTGAATGGTATGTTTTTTCTCAAGACCATTACCTTCAATACCTCCCTAGCTAGGAGGGAGTGTTGATATTATGGTAGCTGCGGGAGGTATTTATCTCCACGTGTAAACATGACAAGAATAGAATATTCAGAGAAGCAATAAGAAACCCTAATTAATTTTTTAATAACCCTAAAAGAAAATTCGTCTCAAGAGAATGGCTTGTATTAGGTTATTAGCCTCCAAGAGAAGAAGTTGGCTAAAGGAAATGTCATATACTAAAGAATTAGCACCCAGAATGAGAAGTCGACCCAGACAGTCTACCAGAAATAGTATAAATACAGGAGGCCAATTTTCATTCTAGCTAGTATTCTCAAAACTGCAGAAGCACACTTGTGCGCACTGCAGTTGGCCAGTTTGTGTGCAAGTTTGGAGGAGAACTATTGTTGCAGCTGCTGCAACTAGAAGATTTTGATTTTTTCTTGGACTCTCTATTGGTTATGGTTTGGACTCTCTAATCATCTCTTGTTACTCTTGCTTGGTGCGCTATCCTTGGAAAATGGTGTGCCACCTTTGTTTGGCTATCTAGCCTAGGGTTTTCTTCTGGAATGATTCTCTAACAAGGTTAAGGTGCTCAGGGGTGGCTTCAGCCTATGGTTGGGTGAAAATATTTCTATATTTTCTATGTTCAAATGAGCACATCCATTACTTTCTAACAGTATCCACCTGGATTAGGATGACTAGATGAATTATGATCATGACATGGCTAATCCTCTTATCTCATTTAACCCCTTTTAAAATATGTTTAGAATCACACATGGAAGACTTCAAAAGTATTATCTTGTTGGCCAACATTTATGATATTGCATTTGTGATGTCAGTCCGATGGAAGAATATGTATATTACACATGGCATGGTTATATCATGCCAAGTGATTCCTTTAGTAAATAGTTTTGAGTCTATGAAAATTCATAGGATGTGATCACTGGTTCATACTTCAAATCTTCTCAATCTCTCGAGTTCCTAACTCCATATGGATATCATGAAATTTTCTAAACATATCTCATCCCTAAAGGATCATATATGGAATAAATAAGGAGAAAACAATGATTATTATTGGTATGAAGAATGACAAGCCTTGCACACATGGTATCCCATGGTTATTCCATGACATATGAATCATGATGAGATGAAACTCCAATCATGATTTGACATGTGGAAAGTAGGTATCATGACATAGAACCGAATCTTGAGGCAATTTACTTAAACATCTAACTAGGTCAACTCGTGTCATTTAATTCATGAGGTTTTTTCCACTAGTATGTGTAGGAAAATACTAGTGAGTATGATTCAATGCTAATTGTACCTTGTAACTCTTCATTGTGTATTAATTAAGGATATTACTACCCATATCATGTTATTCAAACTTAGATCCTATATTCTCTCATACTTGATGATCAATTGGCTAATAAGATGGTCCCTGTGATACTTCATGCCAGTTGTTGAGTACCTTAAGTTGTCAAAGATTGAGATGAGTAATCTAATAAAGATAAGTTATGTGCAACACATGTAAGAAACCCAACCTTGAGGAATATTTCCAATCATACCATTAATGAAAGTTTTTTCTTTTTTGAATGAGGGAATGAACCAAGGAAGCCATGTTTTAACAATCAATTCTTCCAAACCTTGGTGTTGAACCAAAAATATCCTTTGGGATCAACATGATATTTATCATTTTCATTTATTCCTGAGATGGCACAAGGGTTTCTCTTAGTAGTCCATTAATCTTTGGTTCCATTAAAATACAGTGGTAGGAGTGATGAGTTCCTAAATTGGCATACTTTAAACACATGTTCAATACCTTTTTCCTTACCATTTTTCCATTGTTCACTCTCTTTTGATATCTTTCTCATTCAGTATGCCTTACTTTTTCACATAGGTATGAATATTCTCTCATATTCCATTTTTTTTCTATTCTTACATATTTCTTAAGGAAAATCGTTACCTTCTTGAACTTACATTGTTATGCAGGAACAATTACAATGGATGCAACTCCTCTACAAGTGTTGCAACTCCTCCATAAGTGTTGCAACTCCTCTGCAACTGTTGTGACTCCTTCTACAACTGTTGCAACTGATATGAGTACGATACCATTGTTGCAACTAAAAGACAAATTCTTCCAACAGATCTATGAGTGTTAGAGACGACAGTTAGGGAACATTCCTCACATAGAAAGGTGGCAGGAGGGAAGTGTACAACCAAAAGAGAGATTAGTTCTCCTACTAATCATCTCCCAACCGATACAAGTCATCATATGCCTGATCTTTCTTGAAAATTTTCAATATCAATGTAAACAGATGAACAACTAGATTATCTTGGTTTTCCATCCATCTCTTTGTTTTATTTAGACACTAACTGTATTGTATAAAAAACCCAACTTTCTTTGAATTTGAGGGATGATTTTAGTGATAACATACAACAATATTGTAAAACTCAAGACTTCGACAATATAACCTCCTTTTCTCATGTTCACACGATGATGTGTTGAGATTTCACGTGATTTTTTTTTTGTATCTGAGTGCCTTTTCTAATGGGGTAGGACCCCCTCCTTAGTTAGGTACTTCATGAACATTAAAAGTAGGATTAACATTTTTTTGTTGTTCATTTGATTTTGTAGTTATTTAATCTCTTTAAATTACTGTTAGATGATTTATATGTACTAAAAAAGACACTAAACTACCCTCAATTAAATTGTCAACCTGGGGTAAGTAAACTTAGAGTTGTAGCAAAATATATGCCAAAGGTAAAAGGTTGGTAGGAGTATAATCTAACTAATGAAAGAAGCTATCTAAGGCTAATCTACTCAAGCAAACCTATCTAATGAGAAAACCCTGCTAAGCAAAATGAAACTAGGTAACCTAAGTACTTTTGGGCCAAGGATCGATGAATAGTTCCTAAGAAAGAAAATGAAAACTCTGTGTAAAGAAAACTAGTTTAACAATAAGCAAAAGCAAACTACTAAGCATAAGAAGCAAATGACAAAAGAAAACTTCTTTAACTTTCCAACCTACATTCAATGAGAAACTACCCTATGAAAGAAAATAAATAAGAAAGTAAGAAAAAGCACCTATCTAACCTATTAAAGAAAATAGACAAGTAAGAAAAGACACCTAACTAACCTACTAAAGAAAAAGACAAGTAAGCAAAGGCAACTAACTAAACTATGAAAGAAAATAGACAAGTAAACAAAGACTTCGCATTGAACAACTATCTAGCCTAAGAGGCAAGTGAACTAAATTCCTAATGCAAAACTATTTCTAATGCGTGAAAGGAAATCTAAATGCTCAATGCAATGCATGAAAGGAAATCTAGTCTATCGAAAGCAAGAAAGACTACCAACTAAACTTATGAAAACAAGAAACTATCTCTTCTAATCTACGAAAGCAAGAAACTATCTTTAATCTATGAAACACTCAAATGTAATGCTGGAGGTTGTGTGAATGCCTTCGGTGGTGACGGATGATATCTCGATGACACTTGACAACAAAGGACAATTCTAATGGTATAATCTCAATACTAATTTCAATGGCAAAATGAAAGGTGTGAAGTAAACAACCCAATGAAAACTTAGACATGATAAAAGTAATGTTAAATACCCTGCATATTCATGTATAAACCATCAACAACATAATGAGACTTAATTGCATTTTAATCTATGAAAGGAAATTGTGTAAAGGAAAACTATGCTATGTCTATTCTAATCATTCAAGCTATGATGAATTAAAAACATAAATTAAACTATGATATCAAGAAGTAAATTGTCAATTACATTAACCAATAATGAAGCAAATGAAATCTATCTAAAACTGAAGTAAGAAAACTAAGAACAGGAATTAAATCTATCCATCCATCAACATCCCTGTCAAAGAAAACCCAAATTAAAACTATGTTTTGTTCTAATTACAAATCTATTCTAAACTTGACTGTAAAATTGTAAAAGAAAGCAAGATTTAACATTTAACTGCATATAAGGGTTAGTAAAGAGAGAGAGACTTTTTAATTGCACACGGAATTAGCAAAGAGACTTGCAAGCTTGTTCCTGGTCTATCAAATCAACACATACTATCACATATCATCATCTAACCTGCAAAAGATAAGTAAAACAGTGAACTACAGCAAACTAATTAATTAAATAAAAACATGTACCTACAGGAAATAAGAAAGAGCAATTTATATTACGAAATACGTAAATAAACATAAGAACAATCACCAGACTATTGGTGGGCCCCCCAACACATCATAGCTACCTTCTACAAGCACACCATGAACTTCAACAGGTCGAATTCACCATGAAAGTTAAAAACGCAGTTCTGGCACTATTCTGGCAATGTGAAAAATCAAAAACAGAGTACAACGAGTTTATCTCCAATCTGATGGCTCTTTTACTTGCTTAAAAATCTAATGACCATCCTGGTAGTATTTATAGGTTTACAAACCAAGTGGTCGACCACAGGAGGGTCGAACCACCTCTAAATTTGGCAAAATACAATAAATGCGGCCATAACTAACAAAACGGAGGAAGCCAATAATCACCCTCTTTGGAAAACTAAAATCGAGTTGTCTTGAGCTTAGTAGTTGGAGGGGGAGATGATAAACAAAACCCACGTGCTCGATTTGTCCATCACTGGCCGCCAATACCATAACCGCCAACTCGCCTTGCATTTTTGTGCAATACTGGGTGTTGGAACAAGTGTTGAATCGGGTATCGGAACAAGTGTTGGATCAAGTGCCAGATCAAGAAACATGGTGCGTTTTGCCCTGTAATAGAAAAAAAACATGAATTAACTCTTGGAAGCATAAAAACTTGATAAATTAAACTTGATTTAATCATAAAACACAAATTACATGTACCTTATGCCGATTATACCATTTTATCATAAAATTCTTCAAAAAGATCCTTTGAAAGATGAAAAATGCATATGTACATATGGAAAAAAGTGTATAATAACGTCATGAAAATGATCATATCTCAGGCCCAACATTACCCCCACACTTACGATTTTGCAGGTCCCACTRCAAACAAAAAGAAGTTCCCCTCGGAACTATGCTTGTTGAGGAGGGTCGGCTTTAGAAGCCTCTCCTTCTTGTTGTGTAGGCTTAGCCTTGTGCCTCTTGTGTTGCTTTAATTGTTCTCTGAGGCTGCGATTAGATTGGGTCATCCCATAGACTAACCATTGAAGGGAGTTAACTTTTTCCTAAAGGACTGCATTTTCATGATGAAGGTGTGCATCTATTGTCTTCCTCTCTTCCAATTGTTGGAGAAGTTGATGGTTTTCCTTTTGTAGCTCCTCTATAGTTGGGGCAGAATCAGTGATCTCCGAGGAAGGATTAGCTCCTTTAGATGTGGACAATTTATCAATTTTAGGATCTAGAGTAGGCATGGGTGAAGTAGGAGTGATGGGAGATCGGAAAGGTGAGGTAGGTTCTGATTTTGTTTTCCTTAGTGGCTCTAATCCCTCCACAGAGACTTCCCTAATTTGCTTATGAGGGCTCTCAAGCTCGGAGGACACTTGGATGGGATCTGAAGCAGGTGGAGGTTTTGCATAAGGCTTGGTTCTTATGTTCTGGGTACTCTTCTGAAAGGGTCCCTTACCAAATCAATTGGTTCCTCTCTTGTTTGTGGGAATGATGGGAAAGTCTTGTTGCATTACTTCTTGGGGATTCTTAGGTGTAGGATCAAGAGAAAATGAAGGCATTGGGGGGTCAACAATAGGCTTCTTTTGGTCTTTGTTCTTGGTCTTTTTCCCCAATGAAGAAGTAGGAATATCAACAAGCTTTTGGTATTCTTCTGGTAAAGAGGGAGTTTGTGCAAGGGAGTTTGGAGTTCTTGGAGAGTGAGGCTTGGATGGAGAGATAGTTTTTAGGCCAAGTGAATTTTTGTCGGTCTTAACTGTCAAATGAGGGTTTGCAAATTGGTAGATAAAGGCATCCCAATTTTGCCCTTGTTTCTCTAGTTCAATAAGAATGAGGAGTTTGATCAAACTGTGTTGGAAGAGACTATTGTGGGGGTTAGTGACATTTTTCCTCACTTGAGAGGACATCTTCTCCAAGATTTTGAGAAAATAAAAGGGAAAGTTCAAGGGTTTGTTGAACAGAAAAAGAGCCAGCAATCTAAAGTGACAAGCTTTGAAGGTGGAGTATCTACCTTCACATGTAATTAACCTCATGATGACAATGAGGGGATTGACCAATTCTGGCTTTATCCACTCCTTAGCATACCCTTTCACTCCTAAAATGCTCTCGAATTCGGGCTTAAACACCCTGTTGTAACTTGAGCGCGGAAATTGATGATTCTTGAACCATCTATCTCCCATTCTTGGAAGCTTTGTTGCAGCAGCAATTGACTCTTTTGTGACTGCAAAGTTGAGAGACCCTACATGTGCTATCTTTCCATCAAAACCAACTACAAATTGCATAGAAAGACCGTCATCATGGCCTTGCAAACTAGATAGAAATGGCCCCCAGCCAGCACGCAAGAACACTTCCCTGCACTGTGTGAATTATGGAATGGAAAACAAGTCTGCATAGGAGGAGGGTTCGTATCTCCTGGGCATTGTGACAGAGTTTGAATTCACCAAGCAAGGGAGAAATTGAACCACGCAGAGGCACGAGTTAAGAACAGGCCAAGAGATGGCACGAATTTGGCACGGTCTGAGTGTGATTTGAACAGAGGGTGAGATGGCAGAGGTTGGGTGTGATTTCCTAACGCAGAGGAAAGAAATTATCAAGGGTAAATGAGATAATAGAGTTCCCAACCCAATTTTGGATTCTCTTATGGTGGAGTACATTGCCCACATGTGCGCGTGAGCTGCCATGTGTGGGAAATTCGATTTCGATGGCAAGCTTGGGAGCAATGGATTGGTGCGTATTTAGATCAATGTCCAAGTCTTTTGACTTGGACATTTGATCATAACCATATGAAGCATCTTTAATCAATGCCTGAAACCAATATAATTGAATGGAATTGAATTCTAGTTACCTGGAATCTAGGACAATTACTGGTATGCAATTCAATGGCACTTCAAATGACACTTCAAACGACATCTCATTCGGCACCTCATCCGGCACCTCATACGGTACTTCATCTGGTACCCCTATGTTAAGTGCATTTTCGCCTCTTATAATGGATAGCCTTCAATTTTGAAGTGTTTTTGACAACCATAGTGGTTAATGAGTAGAGGCAGAGTGCTCCATGCTCACTCGTTCTTCTTGCATATGACATATAATGCCAAAACCTATAATGAACGGGTTATAGCAAGCATAAAACATGTATTGTCAAACCTACAGTATGCAGCTTGTAATGGAAGATAACCAATAAAGAGTGGTTTGTTAAATAATCAATAAAGAGTGGTCTGTTAAGAATGAGTTCAGTAATGTATAGCACACAGGAGTTAAGCATTTAAAAATAACATGACTATCAATGTAATAACATGTATCATGGTCATAATACAAAAATTCTTGCAAAGACTCTTTTCTCTAGGCAATGATCATTTGTCAACTCATGAACCCCTCCCTCACACCTAAGTATTGTGACACCTCACAATCAAAAGTATAGGAAACTAGTCAGTATCCCCCAATAGCCGAAGATTTACAGTATGTCAAGTGTAAAGATGAAATTTCACAGATTGGTCTGATGAGACAGTTAGGAGATGGCCCCACCTATAGGATAAGAGATCCTATATATAGATAAGAAGAGGTAGGCAAGAGAGTTTCAAGATAGTCTTAAAGTAATTTCCCAATGGCAAGTTGATGAGATTCATTAACCTTAGCTTAACCACACATACTCCATGTCAGCTTTGTCTGCAGGTAATGTCATACATCAGGACAAGTTTAAATTTAGTATTTGTTTTTGTCGGATTATCATCCTCGCTAGGTAGAATGCCTCGCTGCCAGCAAGCTTGTTCAGTACTCCGACGGGTTTTCCTAGTCATACCACAGGCCAGTACCCGCTGCCAGCAGACCTGTTCAGTATCCTGGCGGGTTAGCCTCTTAAACCCTCAAAGAATGGTCCTCCATCTTTTAAGATTTTAATATAAGATTGCTTATGCAAGAAGATGGGGGGGCAACTCTGAAAACAAATTTTCTTTCTTTTTTTCTTTCCAACCAGGATGGTATTTATGTTAGAGGATGACTTTCCGTTATATTATTAGTGGTTGTCCTAATGTAAGGGGTACTTAAGCGGATGTGGCCTATCTAAAGATATGATATAATCAAGCTATTTAGTGTGTAGTGGATGGTACCATCGAGAAAGAATAGAAAGGTATCTCTAGGCTCAACTCACTTTCTTCTTTTGTAGTTATTGTGATGTTTCCATGACTAACTGCTAATTAGACTTCCTTGTTACTCTTTGATAAAGACACTTGACTCACTTACTCATGTTTCTTGGAAAACCTGTACGAGAGACCTCTAGGCTTGATAGGTATGGTATCGCTTCCTTATACAGTGGTGAAGAGTTTCAAGAGAAACTGCTTTAGAATGCCTTAAAAATGATAATTTTGCAAAAACATGGCTAATTACAGTAAGTCACTATTCATTTGATGCTTTAGCAGACACAAAATTCAAGTATAACAATGTTGTGAAGAAATATCTTGAAACTGTGTACTCCTGGTGAAATAAATACTTACAAAAACCTCTTAGAATTGCCTTATTAACAAAAACTATTTACATATATACAGTAGGAAATCTTTAAAAAAAACTTTTCAAGAACAAGGGGGGGATTCCCCATCTACTAAGGCCAATGCCTTGTCGGCTGTCATGATCTGTAGAAAATCTTCTCTGGAAATGGGCTTATGATAAAATTTAATTCGGTGTCCATTTACCACAAAGGAGACTTGTCCATCGTCAATTGTTTTAATTTTTACAGCTCCATTGTCATATACAGTGTCTACCTTGTAAGGACCCAACCAATGGGTGGTAAGTTTTCCTTTGAAGGTTTTGACCTGGGAATCAAACAACAGGGCCCAATCACCAGGCTGGAAGTGTTTCTTTTTAATAAACTTGTCATGCCACTTGCTCCTCTAGTTTTGGACTAATCTCATCCGTTGGATGGCATCTTGCCTGATTTCATCCAACTCATTCAACTATAGGGATCATTGCTTATGAGCCTCATCCAGGTTCAATCCTAATTTTGCGGCAATACAGAAGGTCCTTATTTGGAATTCTATTGGTAAAAGTACTTGTTTCTCATACACTAGCTCATAAGGGGTATGCCCAGTGGTATTTCTCCAGGTAGTTCGGTATACCCACAAGGCCTTTGGGAGCCTATCAACCCAATATTGGTGATGTAACTGAATAGTCTTGGTCAAGATGGCTTCCAGAACTTTGTTTGTGGATTCTACCTGACCATTGTCTTGTGGGTGGTATGGAGAAGATTTACAATGTTTAATCCCATATTTCTTTGTTATCTCTTTCATTAGCTTGGAAGTGAATTGAGTGCCTTGGTCGGTAACAATTTCACGAGGGACACCGAAGCGGGTAAAGATGTCTTCATAGATGAATTCGACAACAGACTTCTTTGTGGCCCTAAATAGGGATTTTTCCTCTACCCATTTGGTGACATAGTCCGTACAAACCAAGATATAGTTCTTCCTACGAGACATGGGTGAAATTGGTCCTACAAAGTTGAGGGCCCATTTTTCGAAGGGTTCTATCATAACTTGGGCCTGTAAAGGCATTTCGTCAGCTGGCGTAGGTCTACCTATCCTTTGGAAACTATCACAACTTCTCACATACTTGGAAGCATCTTTGAAAATGCTAGGCCAATAGTAACCTAAATGTAACACCTTATATGTTGTACGTTTGTCAGAGAAATGTCCACCACATGGTCCATCATGACAACTTCGTAGTATTTTAGGTACCTCATCCTCTTGAACAGATCTACGAATAATCAAATCAGGACCTGTGTGAAAAAGATCATGACCAACCCAAGAGTAATTAGCACTCTGTGTAATAATTTTCCGCTTTTCATGAGGTGACAAATGAGACGGTAACTTCCTAGTGGCCAAATAGTTTTCCATATCCGCAAAGCATGGGGTATTGACAAAAAGGGAAAAGAGGTGCTCATCTGGGAAACTATCATCTACAGGGATATCATTATCCTCATTCTTTATGCGGGAAAGAAATCCAGCTACTACATTATCCTTTCCAGGTCGGTCAAGCACAGTAATATTAAATTCTTGCAATAACAAGATCCACCTAGTCACTCGACCATTAGTTATAGGTTTATTCATGAGGAATCTAATGGCGGAATGGTCAGTGTGTACAAATACTTCATAACTTGTAATGTAATGACGAAATTTGTTAATAGCATGAACAACTGCCAAGAATTCCTTCTCGGTGAATGTGTAGTTCAACTCGGCAGGGGACAAGTTCTTGCTTATAAAATAAATGGCATAGGACTGTTGATCCTCTTTCTTCCCTAATGCCCCTCTGATTGAAGTGTCGGAGGCATCAATGGATATATGAAATGGGAGAATCCAATTGGGCCCTCCAAGAACTAGTGCCACAGATATCTTAGCTTTCAGGGTTTTGAAGGAAGTTTGACACTGCTCAGCCCAAACAAAATCAACATCTTTTATCAATAATCCAAACATAGGTGCAACAATCTTTGTAAAATTTTCAATAAACCATCGGTAATATCTGGAATGTCCAAGAAATCTTCTCACCTCTTTCTGAGTCTTGGGGGGTGGAAGTATAATAATGATGTCCTAGAACCACTCCTTCAGTTAACAACATTTTGCATTTTTCATGACTTAGGGATAGGTTCATTTCTTGGCATCTGATGAATAATTTTTCTAAGTTATCTAAGGCTTCCTGGTAAGTGTTTCCATAAACTGTGAAGTCATCCATGTAGACCTCCACACAATCATGAATAAGATTGGAAAATATCCCTAATACTATTTGTTGAAAAGTGGCAGGGACATTACACAATCCAAATGGTAAGACCCTATAGGCATAGGTGCCCCAAGGAAAAGTAAAGGTAGTCTTGTCCTAGTCCTCGAGTGCTATAAGAATCTAGTTGTACCCGCTATACCCATCTAGAAAGGAGAAATACTTCTTTCCAGACAAGGTATCTAGAACTTGGTCAATGAAAGGAAGAGGAAAGTAGTCTTTCAGAGTGGCCTTGTTGAGTTCCTGGAAATCAGCACAGATTCTCCATTTCCTGGTCACTTTCTTTGGAACCACTACAAGCGGGGATACCCACTTACTGTCAGAGATGGGATAAATAAATCCGACATTTAGCAACTTTTGAATCTCCTCCTTGACTATATCTTTGAGTGTTGGGTTCATCCTTCTCTGGGGTTGCCTAACAGGTGTCACTTCCCCCTGGGTATATATGTGATGGATGCATGTGTCAGGATGTATACCCTTAATGTCAGTGTATTCCCAGGCAAATGATCATGTTTGTTCTTTAAGGATATCTACTAATTGTTTATGTTGGTCTGTATCTAGCCCGGAGTTTATATGTAAAAATTTCCCTGGACTAATCTCATAGGGCATAGTATAAGACATGGCAGACTCATTTATTTCAAAAATAAAATATGTCGAAGAAAAAATGGATGGATCCAATTGTTCTTGAAATTATTCCTCGAACATGTACTCAAATTAGGGAAAAGACTGTGGAAAATCCACACATGTGATAGAAGAAATGAACTGGTTTAGCACATTTTTTGTTGTGTGCTCCTGAAGTGCCCTTGCATGGTCACTAGGCAATACAGGTTCTTCCCAGTCTTCTTTCTCATATGGACATTCAAGCCACCATATATTCTCCATAATAGGTTGAGTTGGAGGGTAAATGGTGATCTTCTGGATAGAGAGACCATTCGAGATGGTCATTTCTCCTTCTCTACAGCCAATAAATGCATTGGTTGTGGCTAGCCAAGGTCTTCCCAAAATAATGGGATGGCCTCTGGCAAGATCCTTTGAATGAATGACAAGAAAATCTACGGGGTACTCCCATGAGGCTAAAGTAACCATGACATCATCTAAAATTCCTTCCGGTATAACCCTAGTCTTATCTGCTAATTCCAAAATGGTTGGGGTAGGCCGAAGAAGAGGTTGTAACTGTAATTGTTCCAAGGTAGTAGCGGTCATAACATTGATGGTTGCCCCTAGGTCTATGAGAGTGTTTCTGATGGAGACATCTTTAATAGTTATGGTCACTACCGAGGTTTCCTAGATTCCCATACTTTGCTAGCTTTGGCTACTCTAATATGTACTCAAAGAGTCCTCCTACCAAGTGTACTGTAGAAGGGTCCTTTTTCTTCCTACCCGAATTCTTGATACACAATTCTTTGACTACCTTACTATAGATTGGAATGTCTTTAATGGCTTGAAGCAAGGGAATTTTGACACAAATATTTTTCAATTCATTCAAAATGTCAAATTCCGGTCGAGTGGTAGGTTTCTCGATTACCAATCGATCTGGATAAGGAGGGACCTTCATAATTTGTGAAGGTTCATTTTGGGGAATCTTGGGTTCTTGATTCCTCGGGATAATAACATCTTCCCTCCTAGTTTCATCCATGGGTTGTTGGGTGGTTTATTCTTCTTCTTCTTCCTGGATGACTACTGAAGGTCTCTGCCTATCTAGAACTTTTCCCGATCTTAGTTGAATTTCCTATAATGGAACAGGAGTAATGACATATGTCGAGAAGGCCTGCATATCAACATTGTTAAGAGGTTGAGGGGGCTTATTATTGGGATTCGACACTAGCTGTGCCGGTAATAGTGTCGGTTTTGGGGAGCTTACATTTTGAAATTGTGGCGGTTGTTGTTGTGGGATAGGATGTAAAGGCGATGGAACAAAACCTGGCAGAAGCTGTGGAGTATTTGATGAGAACTGAGGATAAGGATGGTTGTACATAGGGATAGGTGGAGCTTGAGGTTTTCCTTGGTTGTGTCATCCCCTCCATCTTTGAATCCAAGGATGTTGGTACTAAGTAGACCAGTTTTGCCAACCTGGTGAGTTCCACTGTTGTTGTTGATAATAGGGTTATACTTGGTACTGTAGATCTGGGTATGTGGGTTGACTCCTAGGTTGCCATGGCCTCCTAGGTGCATAAGAAGACTCCCCAGGGTCTCTACTCCTATAGATGGCTAATAAACCAGGCAATGATGGGCATTTTTCAGTCACATGGTCTTTTGTACAGAAGCCACAAACTGAAATGTTATCTAGTGGGCACTCCCTTGAGGAATGCTTCCTCCTGCATCTTAGGCAATATATGCTCATTGCTGCATTTTCCTCCTCATGTTTCTTTTTGAGTTTAAGGATATCCAACTGGGAACCTATTGTGCTTAAGATGTTAGTCTTAAAGTTTTCTAAAAGTTTCCCTATCTCTGATCTCGTGATACCACCTGAACTAACTGGTTTTAAGCTTCTATTGTAAGGGTCCCGAACATTCTTTCTTGTTTTGGCTCTACTCCTTGAGTAGTTTTTACACATTTCACATATTTCAGCAAATGGTTTATGAGAAATATCACCTGATGCCATTAGGTTTATCATCTCTAAATATTCTTCTAAAATTCCCTTAAGGAAAAGATCCCTAACCGCATCCTCTGGGAGGTCATGGTATTTTGACTTCTGGGAGATATAACCAAATCTTTCCATATAGTCTTCAAGGGTCTCGTATTCTAACGGTTGGACTTTAAAGATGTCATTATGAGACTCTATGGTCCTGCAGTAGTCTTGGTACTTCTTAAGAAAGATGTCTTTCATGGATTCCCAAGACCTAATATTAGATTCTCCCAACCCCATGAACCATATTAATGCAGAGTCTTTGAGGGTGGCATAAAAGAGTTTTAATTTCTAGGCATCTTGCACATAGTTGTAGCGCCTGCACAAGATGTCAAATTCAAATAGGAAGGTGTTTGGATCTTCACTGTTTTTACCATAAAAGGTAGGCAGTGCTAAGAGAGGAATATTCTTCATGTTGACATTTAGAGTGGTGTCTAAAATCGGAAATCCGAAGGTAGTTTCGGTTTGGTTTCCAGTTTCTTCTTCCTCCCTGTGTCTTACATTGTTATGGTCCTCCTGATCACCCATATTGGCTTGGTTTCAAAAAAGAGAGTACCTAAGTGGTTTTATCTTTGAAGAGAACAAAGTTTCTCTTTGATGAAAAGGTCTTCCTACTGATTAGATGTCTGGGACTCTACTCGAGCCAGTTGAGATTATTGGTGCCAAAGTTTCTATGTCAATTTGAGAGATAATTACATTGGCTGAGACACCAAACAAAAGATTCACCTATTCAGGGTCTATGATATCCTTAAAATTAGAGTCTCGTGGTGGTGGTGTAAAAGAAAAAGTTGTATTGTTTGGTTCTGTGGAAGGCTCGAGTGGTCTTGCCTCCTGTCCTAGTATGATTGATGCTTCAATTTCTTGTTCTATAATGCTCCCTGTGTTAGTCCCTTCGGAGACTATTTTAGCTCTTTGAGTCAAGCTAGCTTATATTTATCGGTATCGGTCTACGGATTTTATAAGCGGAACGTTCCTTCCCCCAAAGAGATCGGAAGGAACCTTGGTTGAAAGGTCTGATTTTGATTTAATGTATCTACCTTGTGGGTCTCTAGGCCTATTCATGAAAGAAAGAAAAAACAAAAAGAAAAAGATACCATTTGATTCCTAGGTCTATTCATGAAAGAAAAGAAAAAGAAAAACTATTATTGAGTTTGGGGGAACCTGCTATAGCAGATGCATAGGTTCTTACCTTTCGTCTTAAATTTCCCCCGCCACCAAACTAATGATAAGGTCTAAGGATGATCTAATTCCTAATTACTTCTTACCTTAAGACAACTCCCCGGAAATTGTGCCAAAATGTTAGGGGATTTATATGTACTAAAAAAGACACTAAACTACCCGCAATTAAATTGTCAACCCGGGGTAAGTAAACTTAGAGTTGTAGAAAAATATATGCCAAAGGTAAAAGGTTGGTAGGAGTATAATCTAACTAATGAAAGTAGTTATCTAAGGCTAATCTACTCAAACAAACCTATCTAATGAGAAAACCCTACTAAGAAAAATGAAACTAGGTAACCTGAGTACTTTTGGGCCAAGGATCGATGGATAGATCCTAAGAAAGCAAATGAAAACTCTGTGTAAAGAAAACTAGTTTAACAATAAGAAAAAACAAACTACTAAGCATAATAAGCAAATGACAAAAGCAAACTTATTTAACTTTCCAACCTACATTCAATGAGAAACTACCCTATGAAAGAAAATAAATAAGCAGGTAATAAAAAGCACCTATCTAACCTATTAAAGAAAATAGACAAGTAAGCAAAGACACCTAACTAACCTACTAAAGCAAAAGACAAGTAAGCAAAGGTAACTAACTAAACTATGAAATCAAATAGACAAGTAAGCAAAGACTTCTCATTGAACAACTATCTATCCTAAGAGGCAAGTGAACAAAATGCCTAATGCAAAACTATTTCTAATGCATGAAAGGAAATCTAAATGCTCAATGCAATGCATGAAAGGAAATCTAGTCTATTGAAAGCAAGAAAGACTACCAACTAAACTTATGAAAACAAGAAACTATCTCTTCTAATCTACGAAAGAAAGAAACTATATTTAATCTATGAAACACTCAAATGTAATGTTGGTGGTTGTGTGAATGTCTTCAGTGGTGATGACACTTGAAAAAAAAGGACAATTCTAATGGTATAAGCTCAATACTAATTTCAATGGAAAAATGAAAGGTGTGAAGTAAACAGTCCAATGAAAACTTAGCCATGATAAAAGTAATGTTAAATACCCTGCATATTCATGTATAAACCATCAACAACATAATGAGACTTAATTGCATTTTAATCTATGAAAGGAAATTGCGTAAAGGAAAACTATGCTATGTCTATTCTAATCATTCAAGCTATGATGAATTAAAAATATAAATTAAACTATGATATCAAGAAGTAAATTGACAATTACATTAACCAATAATGAAGCAAATGAAATCTATCTAAAACTAAAGTAAGCAAACTAAGAACGGGAATTAAATATATCCATCCATCAACATCCCTGTCAAAGAAAACCCAAATTAAAACTATGTTTTGTTCTAATTACAAATCTATTCTAAACTTGACTATAAAATTGTAAAAGAAATCAAGATTTAACATTTAACTGCATATGAGGGTTAGTAAAGAGAGAGAGACTTTTTAATTGCACACGGAATTAGTAAAGAGACTTGCAAGCCTGTTCCTAGTCTATCAAATCAACACATACTATCACATATCATCATCTAACCTGCAAAAGAGAAGTAAAACAGTGAGTTACAACAAACTAATTAATTAAATAAAAAAATGTACCTACAAGAAATAAGAAAGAGCAATTTATATTACGAAATGCGTAAATAAACATAAGAAAAATCACCAGACTGCTAGTGGTCCCCCAGCAAGTTGTGTCTACCTTCTACAAGCACACCACGAACTTCAACAGGCCGAATTCACCATGAAAGTTAAAAACGCAGTTCTGGCAATGTGAAAAATTAAAAACAGAGTACAACGAGTTTATCTCCAATCTAATGGCTCTTCTACTTGCTTAACAATCTAATGACCATCCTGGTAGTATTTATAGGCTTACAAACCAAGTGGTCGACCACAAGATGGTCGAAACACGTCTAAATTAGAAAAAATACAATAAATGTGTCCATAACTAACAAAACARAGGAAGCCAATTATAATCACCCTCTTTGGACAACTGAAATCGAGTTGTCTTGAGCTTAGTAGCTGGAGGGGGTGTTGTAACAGAGATCAAAATTGACTGCGCTGCTTGAGACCGGTTCTAGATGCTGCAGCATTTACGTCCAAGCAAAATCGAAATAGAAGTTGAGGATTGGACAAGAAGAACTAGAATTATAAGAGTAAATGGAAACAATTCAGAATTCACTATTCGGAAAGCTTTAAAAGTTCCTGGTTCTTATCTTCGAGAGGAGCTGGTTCAGAACTCTGCTCTATTGATTCACTTTTTGTTACTACATGTACAGTTTGGTTCTGAGCACATTCCTGTAGCTAATCCTCTAAGTCTGCTCACCGATCGCATTTGTTTTAAAGGGCACAAAGAACTTCTATTTCGATTTTAAAAGTCACGTTCCAAATGGAAAATGATGGTAAAAGTCAACTTGTACTTGGTTTTAAATGTATGAAATGACCTGCTGAGGTAATCACGCCACTCACGCCACTCTTAACCATCAACCAAATTGCCTATTCGAAGCTTAAAGGGTCACTAGTCAGTAATCGCTTTCAGGTTGATATTTGTCAGTGGGAATTGATACTATTGCTGCAGGACGAGCAAATTAATGCTTGTATTCTACAGGGAAGATTCATAGATTTGGCGAGGCTGGATGAATGAACACTGATCTAAGGGGCCTTTGGATCCATAAACATAACTAAACTTGGTGTGGGTGAAGATGGAGGTGGTACAAGTCTGCCAGGAATATGCAAACCATAATTCTGATCTTGATGATGATGAAGGGACTTCGACATCTGTTGACGCCGAGGATGCTTGTGCTCGAGAGGAAAGTGAACAAAACAGATACTCATCTCATAAAGGAATCACTTCTATTCTACATGATCAACTAGGATCCATGGAAAATTGTGACAACAGATCTCTCAATTCAGACCCCCTACCAACACAAGGGTCATTACAGATGAATAAATTTTCCTCCGAAGGACATGTAACACAACCTAGCTTCAGGCACATGGCACCTGATTCAGAGGAAGAAAGAAGTGTTCTGATAAATCCCGATGCATTGTCAAAATCAACACTCTATAATGGAAGCAATCATAAACTTCATGCTTCAAAATCGTTTTATGTAGCAAGAGTAATTGTACCATTGTCAATGAAAAGGACATCATCAATGCCAGTTTCACCTATTGTGTTATTATATCCAACTTCTGAATCAACTAATGGCATGCCCACAGGCCAGCAGTCTTCTCCTCTTAAGCTATATAGAGGGAACGTTTTGCGTTCACTGACAGCGCCTTTAAATAATATATCGTGGAGCTTGAAGAGAAAACTTTCCACGGGTCGCATCATGGATGTAAGGTCCACAAGCCATGTCGTGGAAGCAGGAGTTGTTTCTGGTCGAAAGGAAATCTCCGTAACAGATATTGATACTGAAGATGGCAGTCAGCGCATTCCTGAAGAAGAAGCAGTATGCAGGATTTGTCTGGTTGCTCTTGGCGAAGGAGGCAAGACTTTTAAAATGGAATGTAATTGCAAAGGCGAACTTGCACTTGCACATGAAGAATGTTTGATTAAATGGTTTAACATCAAGGGAAATAGAACAGGTGACGCCACAATTCCTTTGTCACCTAATAAGAGTCTTCTGCATTGTATTGCTCGGTGTTGAGCCTCCACGTGCTCCGGCTAGGTCGTATTGATTCTATTTTTACATCTGTGCATACACTTTGGCAGTATCAAGCGTTTTTCGCAGAGTTTGCTTCTGAGGATCTGCGGAAATGTGATAGCAACAGACTGACAGCATAAAGGCGCAAAGGAGATTACCAAATATGCTCTGGAATGGGCACTGACGCGTGTTGTGCAGCCCGGCGACCCTGCTGGCAGTTATCATTTCACTCAGAAGTGTTACCTTACGTTGAATGAATACGAAAACGCGCAGCCCTGATGTGTTTTCTGACCGCCATGCAATCGGCTGTTGGAACCCTAATTTTTTTTGAACAAGAACATCCTTCCGTGTGGCAGCCATCAAGATGGAATATGACATTATTACCTGGTTGGTATGAGCAAGTGTGAACCGTGGGACTTGGCTGGAAAAACGTTCCGTCTGCAAGAGATATTGAGCTGTATTCTTTTAGCCCGAGGAACAAGAAGCATAGGATGGGCGCGATAAGACAGAGAGCTTCGGAGGCAGGGTTCTGGAAGGATACAGAAAAGAAGCGCGTTTGTATTGCACCCGATATTCTCACTGATCCTTCCATCTTGCTCTTTGATGAGCCCACGTCTGGTTAGGATTCAACAATTACCTTGTGTATAATTGATATTACGAAGAGTTTAAGTAAGAACGGTATGACTGTTGTGATGGCAATTTACCAACCATCCAGTCGACTGTATGTGAAGTTCGATAAGTTGATGCTTCTGCCAGAAGGACATTGCACATATTTAGGGCAGGCTCGACGTGCCATGAATTATTTCCATGGACTTGAATCCAAGCCATTAATAGAGATGAAACCTCCTGAATTTTTCTTAGGTATATGCAGCGGGAATGTGTCTGGCATCGATACACTAGAGGATTTGAAGGGCCAAAATAAAAAGAACTCTCAAAATAATGATGGCGATCATTCGGATAATGAAGGTGCTACAGGGACTGTTTGCGGTGAGGACTGTGATCAGCCTAGTCCAGTATCCATATTAGAAGCTTCTCTCTCTCGAATGAAAGTTGCAATCCTTGTGCTCATCCGTTCAGAACTGGTCGACTCTACATGACACTCGGGCACCAACCACTGGATGCTGATGCAGAACAATGTGATTCTGTTCACCATTTCTCTTTGAAATGTCTTTTTAATATGAAGTGCTATGATTTTTCCAGTAGCCGCACAGAGTCTAAGGTACAACTTCAGCCATTTGTTTTGTGGGTAGATTTTTAGGCGGAAAATACACTGTGTCAGTGGATTTAAGGCATCGCAAATCTCTTTGAGATATTCGGCAAAATTTCGGATGAAGCAAGGAAGGGCGTAGCAGTGATTCTCAAATGTTTGTATTGTACAGTGGGAGTTTTGATGGCAGTCTAAGATTATGGTGTATAAGTAGAAATGACATCGGAAGCGAAAGTTGTTGCATCTATTCATTTAAATAGGAGATCTTGGGCGTTCGTTTGATGGACAAATTCAGTCAGAGAACAAAAGTTATTGATATGACATACACTAGCCAGGATGAAGCTGGAACAGAGGCTATCAAGACTGTTGAGCCTGATGCAGCCCTAAGATGTCGTGCGGTGTAATTCAGAAAATTGCAAGGCCAGGAAACTGATAAATGTTTGTTGTATTGCAAACCTCGCATCATTCTTGAAGGAGACATGGCTTCTGGTTTCAAACAGCTGGAGGTGATAAAGTCTGAGATACATCCTTTTAAATCAAAATTTCATTCATGGCCACTAGGCAGCGAAGTTCCTGTCTCTGAAGATCAGAGAAGCATTCCTATTGTGTCCTAGGGATTTCTATTTAATTCATTTCCTCTATACCTGAATTCATTTTTTGTCAGCGCACATCAGTGCTTGTAATGGCAGATGCACCTGGCATTCGCATAGTCCAAAGGAGGCGAAGCGGTTCAGATTCCCAGAACACCAAGAGTTTTGTCTGAGTTTTTTCTCTTTTAAAAGAGGGATGATGTAACATACACAGGGGGAAAACAGCCCGGGAGCCTTTTCACAGGCTGGGTTTGTAATGCATTTTTTCATCAAATATAGAACAGAGTTCAAGAGATTCTATACTTTGTCACTGTCTCATTCCGTTTGCTTCCAGTATTATCATTTCTGAAGTTTTCATCACTATTTTTTCTGCCTTATGTTCGTTATTTCAGCTTGTAATGGTTACAATTCAGTACAACCTCTGTTGTAGCTATTTTGAAGCATCCTTTAATGTGCAGTTTTTCCTCTGTTTTGCCATGAGTAAAATAAGACCTGCGCTTTAATCATTTTTGCCTCATTTACAAGTTTTGTTTGTGCGCAGCCTTTCCTCTGTCTTTCAGCAAGACAAGACCTGTGTTCAGATATTTGAAGTTTCAGTGTTATTTCTTCTATTGAAAGGAAGACCAGATGCTTGGTTTTTTATTTCAGTTTTGTTCATCTCTATCTGCCATCCATCCTCATAATTTTTTAATGAATTAGACAAATGAGGTCATGCCTTTTGTTTCTGATCTATAAATGAGTGGAATGACTATTTTCGACCTGGTTCTTGAAGCCTCCTATGCTATTCGATCTCTGCTATTGTCTCTTTTTCTTGGTTTTCATTTGACTCCATGCCCAATGGACCTTTTCCCTGGTTCAATACCCAAACTCCAAGAATCTAAGACCATCATTTACCCATAAACCTGCCCAGCATTTCACGCTTACTTCAATTCATTTCGTGACATTTTTTGAGAGATCCCTCTCGGGTTGGAAGAGGGCATATTCTAATCCAAAGTGGTTCGAGCTTGCCTCGGGATTGATTTGCTGCAGCCCATTTCAGTTCTGAGTGTCAACAGGGGGTGATGATAAACAAAACCCACATGCTCAATTTTTCCATCACTGGCCGCCAATACCATAACCGCCAAATCGCCTTGCGTTTTTGTGTAATACTGGGTGCTGGAACGAGTGTCGGATCGGGTACCGGAACGATTGTTGGATCAAGTGTCAGATCAAGTGTCGAATCAAGAAACATGGTGCGTTTTTCCCTGTAGCAGTAGAAAAACATGAATTACATTACCTTATGTCGATTATACCATTTTATCATAAAACTCTTCAAAAAGATCCTTTGAAAGATGAAAAACGCATATGTACATATGGAAAAAAAGTGTATAATAACGTCATGAAAATGATCATATCTCGGGCCCAACAATTACTGCAACTACAAATTTCATAGACAATTAGTTGCAACTTAGGCGTCCTTAATATCTAATTTTTTTGTGTTGTGGAATCTTTAATCTTAACTTGCAACTCAATGTTGATTCAATTTTTGTAAGTTTGTAATCGCATACATTGTTGCAACTCTCATTGCTACAATTCACATTGTTGTAAATTATGTGTTGTAGATCCATTGTTGCAATTCCCATGCTACAACTCGCGTCACTATAACTTTTGTGTTGTGGATTCTATAATCTTAAGTTGCAATTCAATGTTGATTCAATTTTTGTAAGTTTGTAATCTGAGACGTTGTTGCAACTCTCATTGCTATAACTTTTGTGTTGTATCTCAGTTGCTACAATTCGCGTTGCTATAACATTTCCATGCCCAGACACTACTTGGAGCAACAACTTCACACCCCTATACATAGTATCTCTTCCCCTGTGCCACCATCGAGAGTGTGTTCTATAGCTCTTTGCCTTTGTGCCTCCAATACCACACCTCCACCCACCATGAAATTACAAAGAACACAGGAGAGGGGAAGGGAGTTTTCTCACCACGAGAGAAGATTCACTACCACTCCTCATATGAACAAGCGTTTGGGGTTTATATAATATTTAATTTTCTCCCCCTAAGGGTTACTGGAACTTTTAATTGCATGACATCTTCATTCAAATTTCAAAGGAAGATTTCCCCCCAGAAATAGTCTAGATGATTACAACGCAACATATAATCCAACCATGGCATACACATTCACAAATTCATCCCAGATGTTTAGGGAAAATTTTAGGAGTGTCAAGGAACCTGTTTTGACTTAGGAACAAGTGTCAGAAGGGGGCTTAATTGGGGGTCTCTGGACCCAAATTACATTGAACGAAAGGAGACTCATTTCACGTAGGGTTTATAGGAACCTATCAATTTTTGCTTCCCACTCTAAATTTGTTTTTTTATTTAGAATTTTCCTTAGATTAAACCTCCAACCACCACTTTCCAATAACCCTTATGGGGTCATATCTCTCTCAGAGCTTGATTTGATCCAAACGAAATGCATTGGAAATATGGTGAGCAGAATTCTAGCATGAATACATAATATTTCATAATCATGGTGATCTATATTTTATGAGTAGAACGAAATGAATACATATTATTAAAAGGTGTTTAACACAGAATAACAAAGAAACAATAAAATTGGTTTTCTATTCAATAAGGAAATAAGCTGAAATTGTAAAATGCAGCGAAAAACAATCTTGTTGGAATGGTCGCAGCTTATCTCTGATAAGAGATGTGAAGGTTTCTCTCATTCAAAAGAATATGATTACAATGAGGCTCTAAAGGAATTTTTACAATAAATAGGAATGTCAAAAACCCTAGACATACAAAAACCTAACCCTAGGAAATGAAGCGCCAAAAGTCATGTGGGCCCCGTTTGGGTAAGTTAGTACATAAACTTCATGTGGTCGTAACTTTTGCATACGATCTATGTTTTAGGCACACGATAGCCCATTGGAAATGTCTATCTGAGGAATACATAGTTCCTGTTGTGGCGAACCCTAAAATCGTTGTTTAGGGCCTCAAAATGGCCCCGCAAGTCAGGGACTCGAAAACTAGGAAAAAAACTACCAAACTGAAAAACTGCCAAAATGAACCAGTTGGAATAGGTGGGAGGCCACCAACATCCATATGGATCAATCCTTCCCCCTTAATAAGTAATGGTATACATTGTGTTGAGTTCCCCCATCATATGAGGAAATGTCTTCTAAATTTGGCCCCGGGTGAGCCACTTGCCTTGGTGTAGGAGCTGCCTTTCTTTGACAACTCGATAAAGTTGGATCCTTTGTTGTTGAGTGCCCTTGATATGTGTGTCCACAATATAATCACTGGATTCCTGTTGCATGCAATCAGGGTTGATCTCTTTTGGTTTCAACTACTCTCCTATCTCTTAGATGTCCAATAATGATGGGAAATATGGTCGAAGGAGGGCCACGTTAAAAACTGGGTGCAGGCCAAGGAAAGGGGGAATGTTGAGCACAAACGCATTGTCACCCACAGCCTTGGTGATGGTGTATGGCCCATACCGGAGTGAGAGAAGCTTCAAATGGGGCCATGTAAGGTGTTCTTTCTGCAAGTGCAACTAAACTTTTCCACCCACCTGAAACGTATGCGGCACCCGGTGTTAATCATGGTGTTGCTTTTACTTGGCATTGGACTTCTGTAAAATATCCTGAACCTATTGGCGGATGTGATGAATACAGTCAATGAACCGGTGTTGTTGGGAAAATACCCTACGGACTAGCAAAATAGGGTCAGACTTGCATGCAGATTTTGACCGTAAAGAAATTACTTTTTAACCTACCACCCAAAACGTAAACCCTTCTTTCACGATACATGCATGGAAAGGAACCACTAACCTTGTTACTAACGTTTGGTGTGGATCCTCCGTTGCGCTTTGACCGCTTGCTTGCGCTGCTCCTTCCAAAGATAATCTGCAATCAAAATAAACAACAATCCATGCACACTACTTCTCTACTTGAGGGTTAGAAATTAAGAATAAATTAACCAAACCATAGATAACTCATGAATTGGGATGGGAAAAGTGTTCTTTTATTATTTGAAAAATGAATCAACTTACAATCAAGGTTGATACCGGCCACCGCTCCTTGATCCTGATCCTGGGCTCCTCTTCTTCTATCCTCCAACTGCTTTGCGTTAAATCTCCTTTGGCATGAGGAAAGGCTAAAGGGTTGGGACAATGGATTCAGCAAATGGGCAGAGTTTCTTCGTTGTCTTTTTTCCTCCTCCAAATGGTACCCCTACCCCTTCTTTTATAGGCTAGAAGGAGCTAGGGTTTTGGACGAACCCTCAGCCATGCATGGCTAGGAGTTTCAGTTAACTGACCCATAGCTTTTTGTTCCGTCAGCAACTTTCCTTTTTTTGTGCTTTGTTAGGTACACGCGGGCTGTAGTGGGCCTGCCAATGTGCATACGCGTGCAGTAATGGGTTAGGGCGTGTGGGCCTTGACACAAGAGGATTTCCAAAGAGTTGTTCAGCGGATGTTTTGGCAATGAAGGGATATGAGTTGGCCTGATGCCAGGTAAGCATGTGTGGTGCAATTTAGGGTTATAACATATGCCCCCTAATGTGTGAGGTCAGAAGAGCATATGATGGCCGAAATACATTACCAATATTTTACCAATCTTTACTGATGTGTTGAATGAGTGATCCCAAGGATCAGGAACAAGGAGGCATCGTCTGCAAAATAACAAATGTCTCACCGAGGCGGGCATACCCATGCTCGGGATAAAATAGAACCATGGCTACCAATCAAATACACTGTAGATCCATGTCAAATAACTATAAAGAGTAGCCGTGAATAATACACAGCGGAGCTACATCTCAAAATCAGAAAGATAGACATATAGAGTACCCATCTTCCAGAAGCTGATTCAACCTGATGGATGTACTTCAGAGCTCGAGCAACAACTTCAAAATCTCCTAAAACTTGGGTAGGAGTGTAATATGAGTGTATGACTGCACTACCCAGAGGTCTTCGATGGCTCGTCGGTTATGGACTTGATAATCTTGATGATCGGACTGAATGCTTCAGTGATTTCGAACAAGGACTTGATTGGACGTTCAGGATGGTCGGGTATGCGGACAAGAGACATATTGCAGAGGGGTCGACTCAGGCTTAGTGACAAACTTCCCTTGGATAATAGCACGACAAGTGATAAGACTCAGGCAGCATATATGTTAATCATAAGTCTACGAAGCAGGAGGCAACGCAAACTCTCCATATGTTTGGAAGAGTAACCAAACGGTGGAGGACACAACTCTATATAGCGAGAAAAGCTTCCTTAGTTCGTACTACATCCCATAGTCTGGTGATCAAACAGACAAATGTGCTTTATCCAAGGGCGACTCATTATGCTTCCAATAAAGAAAATACGTTTCCCATCCTCTTTTTGGGGTATATTTGATTTTTTTGTTCTTTTTGATAATTTTGAAAAACAAATAAAGGAATATTACGTTACAATGGAGGAACGAGTACTGCAAACATACAATCTCGAGGCACAAGGAAAAGACTGATGTTATGGTAAAATGATACTCGGGAAAAATCCTCCGGCGGCCAAAGGTGTTAAGACGCAGAAGCAAACTGTCACAAGGCTGGTGGATAAGGTATGCAAATGCGGTTGATAGAACACACAATGGTAATGCCCTTCGATGTAAGTTTAACGAGCCCAGAGAAGGTAAGTTCGGTGGTTTTTCATGTTTAGAGAGTCTGAAAAAGCATAAAAGGAGACTCCGTTGGGGTACCTTTTTTAACAATAGTCTAGTCGGTTCAAAAAAGGGATAAACTAGCACCAATTAGACGTCAATTCAAAACCATTTTAACGAGTGTGACAAGGACAAGATCACTCGACTATTTTTTCACTTTTAAGGAGTCTGAAAAAAGCTTAACTATGGACTCCGTCGGGAATATTCTTCTGGCCCAATTTAACGAGTGTGAAA
>ML776782.1:672869-703645 GCA_009831015.1 Picea engelmannii | reverse complement strand
ACTTCAGATAAATATTATTGAAGTATTTGGCCCCGGTGAGTTGATCAAAGAGGTCGTCGATTCAACGAATCGAGTACCAGTTCCGGACTGTGATTTTATTCGGGGCTTGGTAATCAATGCAAAGTCACCAGGTCCCATCTTTTTTCTGCACCAGTATGATTGGGATCCCACAAGGCAATGGGTTGGGATGTATTTTCCCCTTGTGGAGCAGTTCTTGGATCTGCCTCTTGATCTCCTAGTTTTATAATAGAGAGTGGCAGTAGACAGGCCCATTGGGCAGTAGTGTGCATGGGGTCAGATCGATGGGATGCTTGACCTGGCAGTGTAGAGGTACCTCGGTAGGAGAGGAGAATATATCTGAGTATTATTCCATGACTTTATCCACTTTCTTCTGTTGTGTGGAGAGATCGCTCGAGGAGGCCCTAGATGTGGCTGTGATCTTTCGCTTACTCTGAGAGAGAATCATGAAGACGACAAATTTCTTGTTCTGAGACATGACCTTCCTGCATTGCTTGGCAGAGATCAAGGAAATAACAATAGGAGGGACTGCCTCGGGTATCCTATACAATTTCCTGTTCAAAGTAATAATAACACTACGAGTCTTAGACTCGCATACAGCATGACGTTTCCATAAATAAGGTTGTCCCAAAAGAACATTACAAAATTTGAGAGGAGAAACATCACACAATACCTCTTCTTTAAAGGGCTTGATGTTGTAGGATAGTCGACACTGTTGGTTGACGCGAAGATCGCTTCCTTGGCAGAGCCATCCAATGGTGTAGGGTTTTGGGTACGGCGTTGTTGGAAGGGCCAGCCGCTTGATGACCTCTACTGAGATGCAGTTCTTCTGGCTACCTCTATCAATGATGAAGTGTAGTGGGGTTCCTTTTACCCACATCTACGAATGGAAAAGGTGCTCACCTTCTTCTCCCTCATATGGTTCACTAGGATGGAGCTTGGTGGTAGAAATGGTGCCATTGGGTTCTGTGTCAATGATCTGTCTTCCCCTTTTTGGTTCTGACTCGGAGTTAGAACCCGCATCTGATTCAGAGGCTTTCACTTTGGCCACCAATGACTTCTTTAAGCGGAAATCAATAGTGTTATGACAAGGGCTCTTATGGAATTCGCACCACTTCCTGGCATCCTTCTTTGTCTTTCCGGTGTCCTTCTTTCCTTGCGGCTTGGACTGGTTTTCCTGATACTTTCCATATTTTCTCTGTCCTTTGTTTTGAAGGTTAGGGCCGCCCTTTCCTGGTTTTTGCTGCACGGGGTTCCCAGGCACAAATTGTTGTGTCTTTTGTTTGATCTTCTTCTTGATTTTGACGGCATATTGATAGGTTGCGCCCAAGGACGAGATGTCCAGAAATTCCATTTCGGTCTGGATGTATCTATGCAGAGAACCTTGATACTTAAGCACCAAATGTCACTCTGAATATTTGATACCCGGCTTGGTGCGCAGGGTATGGAATATATTTGTGAAATATGGCACTGCTTGGTCTCCATCTTGCCGCAATGTGGTCCATTTGGTATACAAGTCGTCATAACTTCTGACAGGGTAGTATTTTTCCTTAATAGCATCCTTGAAGGATTCCTAGGTGGCCACGATTGCAAATAATGAGGGTTCATTTGTTTCCTTTTTCTCACAGAAATTTTCCAACCAATCTTTGACAAGGGGAACGACTTTGAGGAGCGCAAAAATATTTTTTTCTCTATTTGAAAATTTATGGACAGAAAAATACCCTTCTAGTCGATTCAACCACATGTCTACAGAATCTGCGTCTATCTGACCTTCAAATATAGGAATATCAAAGTTGATTTGTACCTTGAAGGGGGCGGTGCCTCCACTCGAGGAAGATGTGTTGCTTGTTTGTAGCCACCGAAGGATTTGCGCGAAACTATCCATCATCTAGTTCCACTGTTGTGTGAGGGATTCCTCAAGGAACATTTTTAAAGGATCTCATGTCCCATCATATTTATTTTCTCCTTCCATGAGAGGTCGTTTGGGCGTGCGAGAGCTTTTTTCCTCAAGAGAAACAAGCTTGAGACCCAATTCTTTGTACCCTGACCTCGTTGGGGACATGCATTAAGACGACAATGAGCAGACCGCTCTGATACCACTGATCCATATTTTATGAGAAGAATTAAATTAATACATATTATTAAAAGATGCTTAACACATAATAACATAGATATAGTAAAACTGGTTTTCTATTCAATAAGGAAATAAGCTGAAACTGTAAAATGCAGTGGAAAACAAGCTTGTTGGAATGGTGGCGGCTTATCTCTGAGAATATATGTGATGGTTACGCTCATTCACAAGAAGATGATTACAATGAGGCTCTAAAGGCATTTTTACAATAAACAGGAATGTCAAAATCCCTAGACATCCAAAAACCTAACCCTAGGAGATGAAGCGCCAAAAGTCATGTGGGCCCCGTTTGGGTAAGTTAGTACATCAACTTCTCGAGGTCGTACATTTTGCATACGATATCCATTTTAGGCGCATGATAGCCCGTTGGAAAGGTATATCCGAGGAATACACATTTTTCTGCCATATATCAAAGGTCATTTCAGAATGTGGTGAGCCCTAAAAACATTGTTTAGGGCCTCAAAAGGGCCCCACAATTCAGGGACCCAAAAACTAGGAAAAAAACTGTCAAACTAGAAAATTGCCAAAATGAACCAGTTGGAATAGGTGGGATGCCACTGACATCCATATAGATAATATGGAGTTTTGGTATGAGGGACCATCCTTCCAAGTGTTCAATCCCGAGGCACCATTTTACCAATTAAATATTGGTTGAACCCATGCTTCACCAATACTCAGAGAAAAACTATAGGTAGTGAGGGGGGAATAATAAAAAGTATGAAGAGTGCCTAAAAAGTGGTCACTTCCTTACTTTTAGTGACCAAACACTGGACCATTTCCCTCCAAAGAAATGAAAATCCTTCCTCGAGCCGCAGGCCTTTCTCTCTCACTGAATTTGGTAGCCATTAATGGTCATTCAGAAACCATAAATTCACTAAGTTGCAAATGAAAAACTAGGGCTAACAATCAAAGGTGTCATTGGGATGTCACAAATTCTAAGGAAAATGATGAGGTGGAATTGAATTTTGTCTTTTTTCTTCATATACATTTTTCCAAAATTTTATATTTCCTTAATGTTTTACTTTGAAGAAAGTGTTGTAAATATATTTTATCAAATCAAATCTAATTGATTTACCTTTTTTAAAAATACAAAAACACTTTTAGGGTTGGTCCACTTATCACTTTTCCAAAAGTGACAATTGTCTTGTGACCTAACCCTTGCCTCCTCTTCTCTTATAAATAAGAAGAAGGTTTTTGTATTATAGAGGAATTGTTTAATATAGCACCTAAGATCTATTGGTTTTTCTTTCGAGTTATTAGTGGTTGTACTTTCATGTTATCTTTTGATTGTTGGGATTTGTATTCTTTCTAGTTGAGGGTTGAGGGGTAATAGTAGATACTATTTATGTTAGCTATCTCCATGAGGGATTGGTTAGATAGGTATTTATTTATATTTCCTTGGGTTTAACTTGCTTGTTTTTACGTACTAACTACCCTTGTATGTCTTGCTTGAAGTGAACGTTTGTGCAGATTTCAGGAAGCAGCTAAGCATATCAGTCATAGTTAGCGGCCAGGAAGTTGAGGGGTCCCTTAAGAAAACCCTTAAGCCCTCTTTTTTTTGTTCATAGATGTTCATTTCTCCTTCTGCCATTATTGTTTTCTAGCTTCAGTTTTCTTCCTTTTTTATTGTTGTCCTAAATAGGAAAATTAAACATTTTGGTCAATTTACTCTTTTTGGAAAGCCTTCTTACTTGGTTTTTTTATACTTGTTAGTTTCATTTTTCTGTTTTTTTATTTCTCTTATTTAATATAATGCACTAAAAATTCCATTGCTAACCTTCTAGGAAATAATTGATTTCCCATTATGCTTCACCTAAGCAGTAGGGAACCACTTGAATACCTGTTTGAGGAAAAGGAGACAACAATGCAACAATAAAAACAATGAACAATCATGTAAAATCCCCCCTGCCCACACTCTTATTTTCTTTTTCTTTGATTTTACTTTTTTTTATAAATATTTCACACATCATTGTTCATATAGCCTTCATCTTCAAGACAAATTCTTGTTTTTTCCAAGAATTTATCTATTAATAAAAATTAATATTTTTCCTTTGTAAGTATCATAATTTAAATTTGCATTAGATAGTTTCCAACCCTTTAACTAAATAACTAGTTGAAACTCCCTTTGCACATGGTGGCTATGTATTCTGCAAAGAGCTTCAATTCAAGCCCATTCCTTTAGGCTTAGTAGCATAGGTGATTTCATTTAGTATTTATTGAATTTATTAAAGTATGCCACCTAAGACAAAGGCTAAAGGTGCATAACCATGTGATTAGGTGATGGTTGGGTTTCCCTGCCACCATACCTACTGCGGTTAATGTCAAGTTTAGTAGGGAGGGTGAAATGTTATTTGTAGTGTTGTTTATTTTCATTTATTTCATCACTTATAGGTTGCTTCCCCTAAATGGGATTGTTATCGCTCAATCTATACTTTCCTAAATCCTAAAGGAAAGTACGCTTAGATTTATGTAACATGGAGGTAACCATATCAATGTCACCCCAATAGGGTACCTCTTTCTCTTTAGGAGGAGGAAATCCTCACTCCAAGGGAGACATCCCAGGACATATTTGGTTTATGAAGGGAAGAAAGACATGGTGAAAACCCACCTCTCTCTCTAGGTCACTCAATAGAAGAATTAACTTGGCTAAAGTTTAAAGGGACAAGGGAAAGTGAAAGTGGGTTTGTCTTCCCTTTACCAATGAAACATCAACCGTTAGTAGCAACAATTATAAGCAATGACTTCTTAGACAAATTATGTGTTGCTAGAACAAGTTATATATAAAGATGAGATTATAGCAACATCAATGTATCTTGAAAATTGCAAGTTAAGATGACAATACAAGATATAAAAGGGCTTGCAAACTTTATAATACATTGGCATTCACAATTTTCAAGATTAACAAAAGTCAATAAATGACTTAAATGGTTGTCCAAAAATTTATAACAACATTAATTAATGATGATGACAGCAATGGAAACCACTTCATAAAAGTACTATAATAAAGCAATAAGACACTACTTCAATATCCAATGATTATAGTTTTCTTAGTACAAATGCTCAGTGGTTTTATAGATATTTTATGGTTGTTAGGAGCTGAAACAGTGGTTGTAACAACAGTTATGACAATGGTAACAACTTCAGAATTTTCACTTTAGAAAGGCAATTAAACACACATGTTAACACTTATTGATAGTACCTTTCCTTATACAAATTCTAGGATGACTTAGATGGTTAGTAGGCTGATATAATCTGAAAAATGATAGTTGTAGCAGTGATTATGACAACAGAAACTTGACTGTTGATATTTCTAGGTTAGGTTAGAAAATTAGTTAAGGTTAATAGAGTATACAGTAGGGAATTGAGATTGAAAGTTGATGATCCTTGTCAAAGGTCAAAGGAGGATGACTAGTGCCTTTCTAGGGTAATGGAGTCAAATATGGTGGCTTCTTCTAACGTTGTTAATTAATGATAATAAAAAAAGTCTAAGAGGGAAAAAGTCTAGGAGGAGTAGCACCTTAATTCCTCCTAGATTCCAACCTCAAGAAACAAAGTGCTAGGGTGTAGGCACTTCTAGGCCCTAGCGCCTTTCTCTCCTTAGCCTTATTATGGAGTAAATACTTATGCAACAATAACCAAATGAAAACATCTATAGTTCTATCACTTTAGGGCTCTAGGGTTTCACTAGTTACTAGATCAATTTAGTGAAATCTTGGAAAATAAAAGTAAGAAAGTAGTAACTTAAGTTTCTTACTTAAAGCATTAAATACACTATGCAATTTCATAATATTGTATGAGGAAATAAAACCATACAATAAACCATTTAATATATGAAAAAATCTAGATTCTACTTGCACCAATAATAATCATGAATATAGCATGCAAGATCACCATAAAACTCCAAAACTTGATCCAAGTTGTAAAGATAAGCCTTAAACAAGATTGGTGCCTCACTATTTCAGCCAATAACCATAATAGGGAAAAAAAATCAGACTTCATTGTCTCCAAGGAAAGGTTGTGATAAAAAATGAATGTACATTTTGTCTATTTATACCAAATCATGCCCTAAATCTATTTAAATTCAAAATTGTTGAGCTGACCTGACCAATTTGTTACAAATTAAATTCTGACCAAATTAAATAAATCTGCATCTAAAATCTCCTGCAAGGGTGATGTCCTACCCTTCTAAGGTGATGTTGAGCCCCACATGTGGAGCGTTGAACAAGGAAAGTGGAACGCTTGGCCTCGAGAGGCCTAAAATGATGCCCACATGTGCCACAAGCCTCACAAATGCCTCCAAAGATGAAACCCTAGCTCTCGATGACATCTAGGGCTATCATGGTGACGTCTAGACATTCCAAGGCCATCATCCAAGTGAATGAAGATAGGGCTCATCCGTCTAAGGCCTACTAGAGTGCGCCCAAAGGAAACATCCTTCTTTCATACAGTGAAAACCTTCAATCTCTTATTACCCCTGCTGGGGTTTCAACATCCATCTGTGGGATTTGAGCCCCCACTAAGGTCCGGGCTAATCATTCCCTCATGTGTGCCTATCTATCGGGCAAGGTCCTAAAGCAACAACAAGTACACCCTCCAGGGGTTCATAATTCACAAGTATCATAGCATGTAAATCACATCCAATAATTAAATTACCCAAACATGTACATCAAACCCCCCTTAACCCCAAACAAGTCCTCAAAGATGTTATGCAATTCAAAAAGTTAATTTTGGAGAGGCTATTAGGGTGTCCTATTGGGATAACCTCTCTCAAGTTTGGAGTGTTTCCCAAGTGGAGTCTAGTCTAAATCATGTAGGTGTATGAGGTGGCATGGGGTAAATATTTGGGCATGGGGTGCATGTGATAATAGGGAAATGTAGAGTCTTACCTGTGGGGACCTTTTCATGAATGTAATTGTTTCATATCCCATTCATTGCCTTTTATTATTAGCTTTATTTATTTTGATCTTTTGTTCTTGTGCTTCAAGAAAATAGTTGAGGGCCATTGTCTTGGCTTGATGACCAGATATGTCAGCATTATCCACAAACATTTCACATAAATGAGAAGGTTGGCTCATGATGAGACACCCTTTCTCTTGGCTATGCCACCAAGAGACACTACTTTGGTTTGATGACCAGATAGGTGTTAATGTCATACCGCTACATTCCCATGGTAATAATAGGTCGGCTCGTGATGAGACCTCATATCCTTCAACTAGTAACTTGAGTATTTATGTTATCTTGTGGGTCCCCTTTTCTTACTAAGAATATTTTCATTGATTTCTCAAGGATCCCTGGGCGAAGCATATCAAAGGTTTCAAAATTGGATTTTAAGTCTTTCCAACTACTTTTACCCTCTGGGCCTTTAGCCCCTTCTTCCCACAAGGTAAGCTACAACCCTTCCTAGTGTAGCCAATCCCAATGCCCAAACAAGCATAGGGGAGATGGAAGGAATAAATATGGAAAGTGGTAAGTATGGAGGGAATGGGCGGTGAATTTTCACAGATCCACCTAGTAGCAACCCATCTTAAAGGTAAATCAACTTACTAGGTGACCATGTCACCCTTCCAAGTTTGAACGAGGCAAAGAGCATAATTTCCAAGAAAACATCATGAAATGAAGAAGGATTCAATACAACATTTTCAAGTGCTTCAAAAATCATAGTGATACATACCATGATACCCAGACTCATTACCTCATGGAGAAAGACTCATTGCTACTTAAGGATCAGGCTGGTGTGATGGATACTATTGATGGTGATACATGGACTGCACTAAAGAAAAGAGGGTCCCTTTGGGGCCATGGTTAAGTAATCTAGCTCTTGGTACTCCATATCTAGGACCTGTGGGCCTCGAGATGTGATATCCTTAGTTATCCCTAGGCTAGGGGATAACATCTGGCTCCAACACAGAAACATGTGATCACTATAGAGCGCATGAGAACCTGAGCATCTCTGGTATGACCTACGCATGCTAAATATCAAAAAAATATATTAGTGATCCCTAGGGTGGTGATATCACCCCTCGTCCATATATGATAAAATAATCTCTAGTCTAACATATGATTTTGAGCATGCATATATACATAATGAAACAAGACAATATGAAAATTGCAACTACAACTATGCTAACATGATATGCAATGGTATGTACAATGGATTCAAGTGCCTACCTATTCTACCTCACCTTTACTTTCCTATCAAATTCTAGGTATAAGCATACAACCAGTACAACCGCGCTATAAATGTATCATAACATCTGCCTCTGTGCTTCATCATAAACCAAAACAATGACAAGTTAAGCACAAAATAAACATGAGTTAGAGCATGCATTATATCATAGAAAGTCATAAAGTCTAGCTCATGGAGGCGAGAGGGAGGGACAAAATCGTGCCAAGTCACCCTTCCAGAAAAGTGATAAATCCATCTCAGAAAAGGATCGTGAGAGGCAAGGACTCGAAGGGATGGCTCAAAGAGTCTAAGGGTTGACCACCTTGGACATCATCACTCCCTGGGGTTTGAGATTGTATTAACAAGAACTTAGAGGGAAACTGACAACTTCTTAGGGGAAAGCTGGAAGATTGAGATAATAAACTTCTTAAGGCATTCAATCTCCCCTTGAATTATAACGGAAATTCTTTCCCTAAATAAAAATTGAAACAAGATACATGTTCCCCAACTGCATCCTTAGTTACATAACAAGGTAAAGCAATCAGAGGGAGTTGGACAACCTTGTCACAAGTATCCTACTTTAGGAAAGAAACGTCCTCACCTTTATCAAAATTTGAGCACAAGGGCGGTTGATAATATTATTCATAGAATAAATCCAACTTCTCAAAGGAATACTCATAAAAATCCTCAAGGTATGACTGAAAATCCTCAGGAGAACATTGCACTGGGTCATCCTTGGGTTCTTGGAAAACCTGTGTAATTATATCATCATCTTGTTGCCAAACGTCAAATTATTAGGAACATCATATGATTGTTGTAAAGGAAACATTCAAAGATGTACTTTCATATCATAAATGGGATCCTCATCAGAACCAATCACATCCCACTGACGTCTTCCAACATGTATGAACTCATCAATATTATCAAACATGTCACTACGTTTATCATAACATGAAGGATTTAATGCATCCAAGGGATCATCTAATACTTCTTCACTTTCAAAATCATAAAATCAAGCATCATCAAAATATTGGAAAGGGAAATAACTTATCGTGTTCACTTCTTTATGTGCAGGAGAGTCAAAGGCTTGGATGAATTCATCAAATGTAAGAGCATCCAGTACATCATCCCTAAGACTCGTCTCTTTAATAATATTTTCACCTTCATCAGAAAATGAAGTGCCTAGATCTTCCAAGGGTTCCTTTACTTCTTCACCTTCTGAATCATAGAACCAAGTGTCATCAAAAACCTAGAAAGGAAAATGATTCACCTCATTCTCTTCATCTTGTGTAGGAGAGATAAGATCTTGGAGAGCTTCATCGGATGAAGGAGTGGATACTAGTGCTTCATCCTCATAACTCACTTCTTTAGTCAATTATTTACTGCATTCTATTGAATAATGGGAAAAATATTTCTCCTCTTCAAGGGGTTGACAACCTTCTTCATAAATATATCCTTCTATATAAGAGGGTTCTTGGTATTGAGTATGGTACACATCCCTTATATCTTCCACAATCTTAGTGGTGAATCCTTCGTCCTCGAGGGATATTGCAAGTTTTTCAAGGGAATCTTCATATGTTTGGCATTGTGTCTTCACAAACTAAATGAACCTACGAATGAGGTCTACAAAAGATGATATAACCTTATCTTCACGACAAACCTTAATCCATTCTTGCAAAAAAGACGACAGGGAAAGTATAAACAATTTTACCAAAACATTCTCCCCTTCAAATTCTATCTCACTTATATACTTCAAGAATTCTACAATGTGAGTAATTAGGAGGCCTCTGAATATTGGAGAGTTGTTTAACCATTTTATACCAAAATAATGCGGTTATCCTTGAAAACTTTCAAAATCAATAGTCGGATACACTTGTTCCCAGGGCTCCATGATCCCATATCTTGGAAATATCACAAAGTTGAGAGTATGGTGGCACCTTGGAAGAGGTCATTGGAGTCACTAGATATCCTCTTAAGGATTATAAAAGGGAGTGAGGGAATCACCCTCAGTGGAGTTGAAAGGTAAGCTTCGTAAGATGAAGGCTTTGAGGGAAAGGCTTGCCAAAAAGGTGTCGTTGAGGAATATTGACTCAGTGTTCCCCAGCAACGGCACCAAAAATGTTATTTCACAATCTATACTTTCTCAAAGTTTAAAGTCAAGTAGGCTTACATTGATGTAACACAGAGTTAACCCTATCACTATCACCCCAATAAGGTACCTCTTTATTGTTAGGAGGAGGAAAACCTCACTCCAAGGGAGACATCCCATGACCTAGTTGGTTGATGAAGGGTAGAAGCACACGGTGAAAACCCACCCCTCTCTCTAGGTCACTCAACAGAAGAAGTCACTTGGGTCAAGTTTAAAGGGACAAGGGAAAGTGAAAGTGGGTTTGTACCTAACCTTTACCAATGAAACATCAAACGTTAGTAGAAACGATTATAATCAGTGACTTCTTAGACAAATTGTGTGCTTCTAGAACAAGTTATATATAAAGATGAGATTATAGCATCATCAATGTATCTTGAAAATTGCAAGTTATGATGACAATACAAAATATAAAAGGTCTTGCAAACTTGATAATACTTTTTCATTCACGATTTTCAAGATTAAAACAAGTCAATAAATTACTTAAATGGTTGTGCAAACATTTATAACAACATTAACTAATGATTATGACAGCAATGGTAACCACTTCATAAAAGTACTATAATAAATCAATAAGACAACACTTCAATATCCAATGATTATAGTTTGCTTAGTACAAATGCTCAGTGGTTTTATGGATGATTTTAGGGTTGTTAGGGGCTGCAAAAATGGTTGTAACAACAACTATGACAATGGTAACAACTTCAGAATTTGCACTTTAGAAAGAAAATTAAACACACACTTTAACACTTATTGATAGTACCTTGCCTTATACAAATTTTGGGATGACTTAGATGGTTAGTAGGCTGATATAAGATGCAAAATGATAGTTGTATCAGTGATTACAACAACAACAACTTGGTTGTTAATATTTCTAGGTTAGGTTAGCAAATTAGTTAAGGTTAGTAGAGTATCAAGTAGGGAATTGAGCTTGAAAGTTGATGATCCTTGTCAAAGTTCAAAGGAGGATGACTAGTGCCTTTCTATGGTAATGGAGTCAAAGATGGAGGCTTCTTCTAAGGCTTCTAATTAATGAAAATAAACAAAATTCTAAGAGGGAAAAAGTCTAGGAGGAGTAGCAACTTAAGGCCTCCTATATTTGGACCTCAAGAAACAAAGTGCTAGGGTGTATGCACTTCTAGGCCCTAGCGCCTTGCTCTCCTTAGAATTTTTATGGAGTAAATACTTATGCAATAATAACCAAATGAAAAACTCTAGAGTGCTAGCACTTTAGGGCTCTAGGGTTTCACTAGTTACTAGATCAATTTAGTGAAAGCTTGGCAAATAAAAGTAAGAAAGTAGTAACTTAAGTTTCTTACTTCAATCATTAAATACACCATCCTATTTCATAATATTGTATGAGAAAATAAAACCATTCAATAGATGACAAAATGCAAATTCTACTTACTTGCACCAAGAATAATCATGAATATACCATGCAAGATCACAATAAAACTCCAAAAATTGATCCAAGTTGCAAAGATAAGCCTTAAACAAGAGTAGTGCCTCACTATTTCAGCCAATAACCGTAATAGGGCACAAATTTCAGACCTCACTGTCTCTAAGGACAAGTTGTGATGAAAAGTGAATGTAATTTTTGTTTATTTATACCAAATCAGGCCCTAAATTAATTTAAATTCAAAACTATTGGGCCAACCTGGCCAATTTGTTACAAAAATTAAATTCTGACCGAATTAAATAAATTTTCATCTAAAATCTCATCCAAGAGTGATGGCATGCCCTTCTAAGGTGACGTTGAGCCCCATATGTGGAGCGTTGAGCAAGGAAAGTGGTATGCTTGGCCTCCAGAGGCCTAAAATGATGCCCACACATGCCACAAGCCTCACAAATGCCTCCAAACATGAAACCCTAGCTCTGGATGACATCTAGGGATATCATGGTGACGTCTAGACCTCCCAAGGCCATCATCCAAATGAATGAAGGTATGGATCGTCCATCTAAGGCCTTCCAGAGTGCCTCCAAAGGAAACATCCTTCCTTCATCCAGTGCAAACCTTCAATCTCTTCTTACCCCTGGCTGGGGTTTCAGCATCCATCTGTGGGATTTGAGCCCCCATGAAGTTCTAAGATAATCATTCCCTCATGTGTACCTATCCACCGAGCAAGGTCTTGTAGAAACAACAAGTACACCCTCCAGGGTTTCATAAGTCACAAGTATCATAGCATGTAAATCACATCCAATAATTAAATTTCCCAAACATGTGCATCAAACCCCCCTTAACCCCAAACAAGTGCTCATAGACGTTATGCAATTTGACAAGTTAGTTTTGGAGAGGGTCTCAGGGTGTCCTATTGGGCTAACCTCTCTCAATTTTGGAGTGTTTCCCAGGTGGAGTATAGTCCAAATCATGTAGGTGTATGAGGTGGCATGGGGTAAATATTTGGGCATGGGGTGCATGTGATAATATGGAAATGTAGAGTCTTACATGTGGGTGCCTTTATGGAGGGTGAGTTGCAACTTGTCATGAATGAAATTGTTTCCTAGCCCATTCATTTCCTTTTATTCTTAGCATTATTTCTTTTGATCTTTTGTTCTTGTGATTCAAGAAAATAGTTGAGAGCCACTGTCCTAGCTTGATGACCAGAGATGATAGCATTATCCACAAACATTTCATGAAAATGAGAAGGATGGCTTGTTATGAGACCCCCTTTCTCTTGGCTATGCCACCAAGAGATACTACCCTGGTTTGGTGACTAGATAGGTGGTAATGTCATACCACTACATGCCCATGGTCATAATAGGTTGGCTCGTGATGAGACCTCCTATCCTTCAACTAGTAACTTGAGTATTTATGTTATCTTATGGGTCCCCTTTTCTTACTGATAATATTTTCACTTCTTTCTCAGGGATCCTTGGGCGAAGCATATCGAAGGTTTAAAAATTGGTTTTTAACTCTTTCCCACTACTTTTACCCTCTTTTCCTTTAGCCCCTTCTTCCCATGAGGTAGTTACAACCCTTCCTAGTGTAGCCAATCCCAATGCCCAAACAAGGATAGGGGAGATAGAAGGAATAAAGATGGAAAGTGGTAAGTATGGAGGGAACAGATGATGAATTTTCACATATCCACCCAGTAGAAACCAATCCTAAAGGTAAATCAACTTACTAGGGAACCATGTCACCCTTCCAAGTTTGAACAAGGCAAAGAGCATAATTTCCAAGAAAACATCATGAAATGAAGAAGGATTCAATACAACATGTTCAAGTTCTTCAAAATTCAAAGTGATGCAGATGATGATACCCAGACTCATTACCTCATGGAGCAATACTCACTGCTACTTCAGGACAAAGCCAGTGTGATGGATATTGTTGGTGGTGATACGTGGACTGTACTAAAGAAATGAGGGGCCCTATGGGGCCATGCTTAAGTTGTCTATCTCTCGATAATCCATATCTAAGACCTGTGAGCCTCGAGACGTGATCTCCTTAGTTATCCCTAGGTTAGGGGATAATAGGACTCATTCATAAAACCAAAAAAAAACAATGTAAAACATCTGAAAATGAAAGGAAGGGGTCCACCCCATAAAACAAAAGTCTCTCTCTCTCTCTCTCTCTCTCTCTCTCTCTCTCTCTCTCTCTCTCTCTATGTATGTATGTATATGTGTGTGTGTGTGTGTGTACACACACACACACACACACACACACACATATATATATATATATATATATATATATTATCTATTTATATTTAAATTTTATTGGCTAAGAGACGCTCTTATGGAAGAAAGATGTGATCTCACCAAGTGGATGGATTGGTTTTTTTATTTCATCAATTTTAATTTCTAGAACACTAAGAGTTGAAGCCATGGATTCCTCATCAAGGGCCCTTCAGAATTTTTCTACCTTTTATTGGTTGAGTTCAAGATCTTTTGTTTCGAATTGGTATTTTTGGTAAAATTTCAAGGTTAAGAAAGTTGAATATCTTAGTTTAGATCTATATACTAGTTTTCTTGGGTACACTCAACTAAAATCCCTCAGGGGGATCTTGAGCCTCTTCCTTTGAAAAGGTATCCTTCTTTCATCCAAGTGGATTTAAGATCCTAAAATCACTACTGACAAGAAGTGGTTAACCCCTCTTTCTTTGAACTGTATGGGGAACTAATCCAAATTGGATCCTCACCCAAAACATTTTGTAAAAATTGTAAAAAACTTGTATTTTTTTTTCTTGTTTGTCTTTTTGGAAAAAATTGGAAGATGAAGCAAACCATTGTGTTGGTTGGCATTCTAAAGGAAATAAATTAAAAGTGAGTAATGTGGTGAAGAAGTACATATACAGGGAGAGATAAGGAGAACTTGGGAAGTTTTTAGAGATGAGAACTCAAAGTATGTATCCTACTTTAATATAAATGGATGAACTAGTCAAGGAGCATGTCCAAGATGCACAAAGGCATCTCTGAGCCATGGAAATATGAATTTGTTTTCATGAGTAACAATGCATGAGTTTTCTAGGAATGCATACCTCACCCATTGTAATGGAATTTCCAAGAAAAACAAATCTCTGTTGTTTATACTATGTGGGTGTAATTTTCTCTATGGAGTTATATTGTGGTTCTAGTTTGATTTGTGTTGCTCGAAATTTTTGTTCTAATTAGTAGATGCAAGATTCATTATCTCAATCATCTCTGAGTTGTGTTTTTTCTTGTTGATTGAGGTTCCACTCACCCACAAATTGTATTCACTCCTCTAGGAATTTTATTTTGTTGTCGGGGGAACTTACTTATTCCTAGGTGAGTTTATACCTCTCTGGGAAGTTTTCTTAGTGCTAGGAATCTCAATTTACAAGTTGGTCAAAGTTAATCATTGTTGTTCATTTTTATTTAGCTGGGCATCTTCCTTTTTCCCTAATGTTGAGTGTCTAAACCTCCCTAGGTCATTTTTCGGTGTCTAAACTCACCCCATGTCATTTTTATATGATGCATGATGTCTAATTCACCCCTAGTAATTTTTATCTCATGTCGAGTGCTTAAAATATCCCTGGTCCTTTTTCTCCATTGTTGAGCTAATAAATTCATCCAAATAACATATTCTTCATTGTTCGTAGTCTAAATTCGCCCCTCAACATTTTTCTTCAATGTTGGATAATTAAATCTATCCACCTACTTCTTTATTCATTTTTTTTCTTGGACACGGTTTGGGAACTTAGTTGGTATTGGTAGAGAAACTACAAACAATGGAAACTAAGTAGTAAACAACCCAGAGAACATAGAACAAGATATAAATTTTGCAAAGGGTGCATGTCAATGAAACGGACATGACATAGGCCCACCATTTATGTATCAGATGGTATCAAAGCAGGGTCCCCAAGGACCTCGAAGTTTTCATGGGAAAATCTGTGAACATATAGAAGCTAGTAGAGTTGAGAGACTTCAACGGGAACATTCAAGAGGAAATTCAGTATTGGGGAAAGATATTAGATTATCTAGAGAAATATCTTTCCAAGCACCTAGACACCTTCACTTCCATGAGGGTATAATTAGACAAGAGAATATTGAAACTCTTGCAATTGGGGGATAAATTCATTAAGTTGGATAATTGGCAAGAGGATAGGTTCACCGACGTCATTTCTCACCTATACCATGACTTGGAAGCGAAGGAACAGGCCTTGAAGAAGCTACAATCAATTGTTTGAGAGACCAAGCAAGCCCATTCTATTTCCACCGTTGAATCTAGTACGACCATGAAAGAGGAAAACATGGTAAAATCACCTTCCAATACCCTTGGTGACTTTGAGAAACACACTAGAGGCATTGGTTCCAATATCATGAGGAAAATACGATATGATGGCCAAGGGCTAGGAAAGGAATTCTAAGGGATTTTGATTCCCATTGTATCTCAACAAAGGCCCAAGCATGAAGGCCTAGGATTCAATGGACATGAAGCTATCACAAGTCTATCTCAAACCACTTTTGTCAAGGAAAGAGGAGACGAAAAATAATTCATGTATAGTAAACCACTCAAATATTATTGTAGAATATTCAAAGTGAGAAGCAAAGAGATCATTCTTCCATCCATATTCACTCCAATTCTCGGGGGCCAAGAAACCAATCTACTAAGCATCATCAAATAATAGAAAGGTATTTCTTAGTTTGTTTATGTTGCAAGAAAAGGGGTCATAAGGCTATCCATTATTGGAATTATAGAAGGCAAAACAACCCATGCCAGAACTATGGCTAGTACTGCAGATCGAATGGACATTGGGAGGAAAAATTTTGGAGGCTTCACTTCGAACTCTATCCCAAGAACCGAAAAACCAAAAAGAAATCTTGGAGATTAAAGGTAAATGGGAAAGAGGAGTTGTTTTCTCTTGCAACCTAAGGATAAATGTTTTTCTATTGACCTATTGCAACAGTGAATGTCATCCACCGACATGAAAAGGACAATAGGGATATGCCAAAGGAAACCACACTCAACTCTTATCTTCCATCCTATAACAGAGGCATCCTTTCTTTGAGATTTTCCGGAGTCTACTTGATGATACGAGAAGAATAAAATTGAGGGAGTTGAATCTTTTGGGGACAAAAATCCTACAAATGGGTAGTATGATCCAAATTGGATCCTCACCCAAAACATTTTCTAAAAATTGTAATAAAATTGTAATTGTTTTTTTTCCCATTTGTCATTTTGGAAATAAATGGAAGTTGAAATGAACCATTATGATGTTTTTCCTTCCAAAGGCATCCCATTAAAAATGAGAGCAATAGTGAAGAAGGATAGAAATGAGGGAGACAAAGAGAACTTGTGAATTTTGTAGAGATGAGAGCTCGAAGAGTGTAGCCTTCTTGAATATCAGTGGATAAAGGAGTCAAGGATCCTATCCACAATGAGCGAAGGCATCTCTGAGCCATGTAAATTTGGATTTATTTTTGTGAGTAACAATGCATTAGTTTTTCTGGGCATGCATAGCTCACTCATTGTAATGAAATTCCCAAGAAAAATAAATCTATGTTGTTTATATTGGGCGGGTGTAACTTGCTCTATGGATTTATATTGTGGCTTTCGTTTGATTTTTATTTATTGAAATTTTTGTTCTATTTAGTAGATACAAAATTCATTAGCTTGATCCTCTCTGAGTTGTTTTTTTTCTTAATGACTGAGGTTCCACTCACCCACAAATTGTATTCACTCCTCTGAGCATTTTATTTTGTTACCAGGAAAATTTACTTATGCCTGGGAGAATGTATACATCTATGGTTATTTTTATTTGTTCTAGGCATCTCAATTGACAAGCTCTTCCGTTTTCCCCAAGTCATTTTCCCCTAATGTTGAATGTCTAAACTTCCCCCGGGTCTTTTTTCAGTGTCTAAACTCACCCCAGGTCATTTTTCTCATATGTCATATGTCTAAATTCGCCCCTAGTCATTTTTATCTCATGTTGAGTGCTTAAAATAACCCTAGGCATTTTTATCCATTGCTAAGTTACTTATTTCGTCCAAAGAACATTTTCCTCATGATTGGTCGTCCAGATTCACCCCTCGACATTTTTATCCTCTGTTGTATGATTAAATATGTCCACTTGGCATTTTCTTCATTGTTGATCTTGGAAAAAATTTGGAAACTTAGTTGGTATTGTTGTAACGACCACAAGCAATGAAAATGATCCAGATGGATATTGGTGGCCACCCACCTATTCCAATTGGCTCCTCGTGTTCGTTTTTGTTCAGCATGTCTTTCTGTACTGCTTTATAATTGTGTGTTCTACACTTCTGGGGTTGTCTGTAGACTCAAACACTCTCTAGGTGGATACAGGTGGCCTCTCACCTAATCCATCTGGCCTATTTTGTATGTTTTCATGTCAGCACATCTTGTTATAATTTTAGGGTTGTTTTGAGGCCCTAAACATTGTTTTTTTTACTAGCCACAGTCAGACGATAGACGGAGTCAGAGTCTGATGGCGTAATGTGTATTTCTCTGAAAGACCTTTCCAATGGGCTATCACGCACCTAAAACGGAGGTCATATGAAAAATTCATGACCCTAGGAAGTTGAGGTACCAAATTACACCAACTTACCCATAGGGCCCACATGACTTTTGGCGTTTCACCTTCTAGGGTTAGGTTTTTGGATGTCTAGGGTTTTAGAATTCATGAGTAATATGAAAAGGGCCTATGGAGCCTCATTGTAATCCATTCTTCTCAGACCGATGCATGTAGTAGCCACATCTCTTCTCAGAGATAGCTACCACCATTCGAGCAAGTTTCAGTTCTGCAGTTTTACAGTTTCAGCCTATTTCATTATTTAATAGAAGATATTGTTCATTGAATATTTGTGTTATCCTCCCTATCATTTTTTTATGGTATTCAGACTGTAATCAGTTCGTTCCGCTCCTAAATATGGATCAGTGGTATCAGAGCGGTCTTCTCTTCTTTTATTTTTCTTCATGCATGTCCCCGACAAGGTTTCGGTACAAGAATTTGGGACTCAAACCAATCGAATCATTACCAGATCGGTCACACCGAGCATGAAAACAACCCATGGGAGACGAAAAGAAAGATGATGGAGCATGAGATCCTATTAAAATGTTGCTCAAGGAAGCACGTGCGTGACAAAGGAGAGAAATGATGGACAACTTCATGCAAATCCTTCGACAGTTTCCCATGGGAGAAGCATCTTCATCAGGTGTCCATGCAACCCCCTTAAAGGTACAGGTAAATTTTGATATTCCATTATTTGAAGGACTGATAGATGCAGATGTTGTAGATAAATGGTTAAATCTGCTCGAAGGATATTTTCCGGTCCAAGTAGTCCCTCATGGTCGAGCTGAAGGCTTCCGAGTCAGAGGTTGATTCTGATTCCGAGTCAAATCATGAAGGAGGGAAGAATATAATCGATGTTGAACCCAGTGCCATGATCGCTACCACCAAAGTCTGGCCCAGTGAACCAGAAGAAACAGAGGAAGGGGAACACCTCTTTCACTCGCATATGTGGGTCAAGGGGGCTTCGATTCACTTCATTGTCAACAACGGTATTCAGAAGAACCTGATTTCAACAGAGTTCGTGAAGCGGTTGAACCTGCCAATGACACCGCACCTACAACCCTACATCATCAGTTGGCTTCGTCAAGGAAGAGATCTTTGTGTTAGCCAACAATGATGTCTGTCCTACGACATCAAGCCTTTCAAAGATGAGGTACTGTGTGATATTTCTCCCCTTGAATATTGTGATGTTCTTTAAGGACAACCATATTTGTGGAAGCGTCATGATGTGTATGAGTCTAGACCCTGCAGTGTTATTATTACTTTGGGTAGAAAATTGTACAAGATCCCAGAGGTGGCACCGCCTACTGTTATTTCTTTAATATCTGCTAAACAATGCAGTAAGGTCATTTCACTAACTGGGAAGTTCATATTCTTTGTGATCCATGCTCATAGTAAGAAGAAGTTCGCCACCACACCCGTGACCTCTACACAACACCTCTTTTTGCAACAGAAGCAAGTGGATGGGATCGTGGAAGAATACAGAATCATCTTCGTCTCACCTACAAGGGTACCGACACACTGCCAAGTCAAGAATCCAATTGATCTGACCCCTGACACACCTCTACCTAATGGACCAGTATATCAACGCTCGCTGATAGAGAATGAAGAAATCAGGCATCTAATCCAAGAGATTCTTCAAAAGGGGCACATCAAACCCAAATCCTCCCCTTGTGGAAGCCCGATTGTACTGGTGCAGAAGAAGGACGGGACTTGGTGACTCTGCATTGATTACAGAGCCTTAAACAAAATCACAGTCAGGAACCATTATCCCATTCCCAGGATTTATGACCTTATTGACCAACTCAAGGGGGGAAATTTCTTCAACAAGATTGACCTGAAGTCTAGCTACCACCAGGTTCCCATCGAACCAACGGATTTTTGGAAGACAACCTTCAAGTCTAAGGAAGGTCTCTACGAATGGATAGTCATGCCCTTTGGTTTAACAAATGCACCAGCCACTTTCATGAGCTTGATGGACAATGTGTTGAGACCCTTCACCAACTCCTTTTTGGTAGTATATTTGGATGACATCCTCATCTTCAGCAGAATGTGGGAGGAGCACATGCAACATATTCAGTAGGTTTTGAGCACTCTACGATAGCACAAGCTTTATGCCAACTTGGAAAAATGATCTTTTGGTATGAACAGGGTCCAATACCTGGGCTACATTGTTGATGAGAATGGGGTACATGTTGATCCAGCTAAGATCCAAGTCATTCGTAAGTGGTCAGCCTGACCACACTGACCAAGCTTAGGAGCTTCTTAGGACTCACCAATTTTTATCGACGGTTCATGTTGGGATTCTCCCATATTGCCTGGGCCCTCATCCATGTGACCAAGGGTGGTGGTAGGGCCAAGTTTGTGTGGGGGAAGGAGAAGCAATGAGAATTCGAAGATCTAAAACATTGTTTGTGCTTAGCTCCAGTACTCTCCTTTCTCGATCTGCAACAACCATTCGAAATTGAGATTGATGCATCTGACTATGTTGTGGGTGTAGTTCTCACTCAGCACGGGCATCTGGTGGAATACCATAGTGAGACACTCTTTGATATTGTCCGTAAATACCCCACCTATGACAAGGAAATGTATTCCATTGTACAAGCCTATCTTCAATGGAAACATTACATTCTGGGGATAGAGACGATCATACACAGTGATCACAAGCCTCTACAGTACATACAGAAACAAGGGAAATTTTAGAATGGTCTCCATAAAATGTGGTCCACCTACCTATAGCAGTTCCATCTCAACATCAAGTATAAGACAAGTATCTCCAATCATGTCGTTGACTGCCTCAGTCGGCCTCCTGTGGTTGCAATTACCACTGTGCTCCATTCCTGTGGACATGAAACATCAGAGTGGCCCCAACTTTACCAGCAATATCTAGACTTCGCCACCACATAACAGATCTTGGGTACATGCACCACTGTCACTAATTTTCACATTTAGGAAAAAATATTATGTCACCTGGCCATCTCTGTGTTCCTACAAGAAAGCGTGCAAAGATGATTTGGGAAGCCCACTGCAGTTGGGTGGCATGACATTTTGGCGTAGATAAAACTGTGGCCTTCCTTCAGAAATATTTTTCTTGGCCAAAAATTTGACTGGACATCAGCAAGTATATCTGATCTTTCACTGCCTATGCCATTGCCAAGTCGGACATCAAGAAGCAAGGCTTATACACCCCTCTGCCTATTCCTAAGAAGTCGTGGGAGTCCATCTCCATGGATTACATTTCTAGTTTTTCGTCCAACAAGCATAGAAATGACTGTGTGTTTGTGGTCGTTCATCGGTTTTCAAGGATGGCCATCCTCACAGCCTGTAAGAAGATTATCACATCGGTCGATACTGCCAAGCTCTTCTTCAAACGATTTTGGGTTCACTTTGGGATACCAAAAACCATCATCTCTGACCGAGACAGTAGGTTCCTCAGCACCTTTTGGTCGAGTCTCTGGTCTTTGTTGGACACCAATCTCACAAAATCCACTTCTTTCCAACCCCAAATCGATGGCCAAACTAAGGTCGTAAATCAGATGATTTTACACATCCTTCACATGTACAATTCTAAGAATCCCTGTACATGGGACGAGAGTCTCCCATATGTCCAACACAGTTACAATAGGGCTCTCCATAGTTCCACCGGCCATAGCCCATTTCAAGTGGGTCTGGGATTCCAACCCTTGGGACCCATTGATGTTGCACTTCCTCTTGCCACTGCATAGGCATACTCTTCCCCTGATAAGTCTGTGGTCGAAAAATCCACCAGATTCATTGAGCGAATTCATCACATCCACCAACAGGTCCAAGAGATTTTGCAAAAATCTAATGCTAAGTACAAGCAGCGCCATGATAAACACAGGGTACCACACCAGTTTCAGGTTGGTGACAAAGTCTAGTTACATTTACATAAGGAGTGTCTCACTGGCCCCATTGGAAGATTTGTCCACTTCGTTATGGGCCTTACACTATCACCAAGGTTGTGGGTAGCAATGATTTTGAGCTGAACACTCCACCCTTCCTTGGTATGCATCCAATATTCAATGTGGACCTCCTTCGACCATATTTCCCACCATTATTGGACACCTCTGAGATCTTTGAATAGCTGACACTAGTAGAGCTCAACCCTGACTGCATGGAACAAGCATCCATCGATCAAATAGTGGACACACAGTTCAAGGGCACTCGCCAGCAACAAATCCAGCTTTATCAAGTTGTCAAGGTACTGAAACTCCTACACCAAGGAAAGTGGCTCACCCAGTGCCAAATCTAGCAGAAGTTTCCTCACCTGATGGGGGAACTCAATGCAATGGATACCATTTTTTCCTGAGGGGGGGGGATTGATCCAGATGGATATTGGTGGCCACCCACCTATTCCAACTAGCTCCTCATGTTCATTTTTGTTCAACACGTCTTTTTATATTACTTTATAATTGTGATTTCTACACTTATGGGGATTTCTGAATCCTTACACATTATCCAGGTGGATACAAGTGGCCTCTCACCTAATCCAACTGGCCTATTTTGTATGTTTTCATGTTAGCACAGCTTGTTGTACTTTCAGGGCCATTTTGAGGCCCTAAACATTGTTTTTTTTACTCGCCATAGTTAGACTGTAGATGGATTCAAAGTATGATAGTGGAATGTGTATCTCTTTGAAAGACCTTTCCAACGGGCTATCACGCACCTAAAATAGAGGTTGTATGCAAACGTTATGACCCTAGGAAGTTGAGGTACCAAATTACCCATAGGGCCCACATGACTTTTAGCGTTTCACCTTCTAGGGTTAGGTTTTTGGATGTTTAGGGTTTTGGAATTCATGATTAATATGAAAAGGACCTATGGAGCCTCATTTTAATCCATTCTTCTCAGAAGGATGTGTGTAGCATCCACATCTCTTCTCAAATATAGCTACCACCATTCGAGCAAGTTCTAGTTCTATAGTTTTACAATTTCAGCCTATTTCATTATTTAATAGAAGATATTGTTCACTGAATATTTTTGTTATCCTTCCTATATCTGTGTTTATGGTATTCATTCTATAATCAGTTCGTTCCACTCCTAAATCTGGATCAGAAAACCAAGTAGTAAACAACTCAAATAAAAAAGAACAAAATATAAATTATGGAAAGGGTCTATGTCGATGAAAAGAACTGGTCACAGGCCCACCATTTATGGATTAGGCACTCATTCTTCTGACCAAGTGGTGTACACAAGCACACTCTTTTTATACTAGGTAGAACAATTGTGAGATAATAGTTGTGAACTTGACTGGGAGGACCTTCATAATGTATGGCATCCTTGCATGTGATTAACCAACTTAAAATTTATAACTAATACATGCTTATATTCTTAAACCTTTCCTCAGTCCACCCAACATCCTAGTAAAAATTTAGTTTGCAACCAATTACATCTTTTACTATAGTTGTATAAGCCTATTGAAGGGATGGAATTGCATTTTCAGATCCCATTTTTCAACCTTTAAAAGTCAGAGGACTTCTTTTTGGGTAATTTTTGGCAATTCGGGTCTTATTTACACGTGTTACAAGACCCAAACAAATTGTTGTTTATAACTTACATCCATATTAAATGGCATGGTTGTAGATTTCCAAAGCCTTTTTTACTCTTAGATTTTAGTAATTTTTCATAATTCATTCATCAAGTAATTGTTCTGGACCCTGGTTTACCCGAGGAACATGTTTCAACATTTTCCTAGGGTCATAAGGGAGAGGATATATTGATTTTCACTTTTATTAGTTTGTTGGTCTGAAAACCAGGAAGATCATTTTCACCCCCTTGTCGAAAAAAATCGCCCACAAGCCTTTTCATCCATCGAGGGAGCTGAGGGAGGACAATACCGAGGTTGGGTGGTCCTAAGAGGTATTTTACATAAGTCTCTCACCTCTTCTTCTTCCCATTTTCACCTCATTATACATAGGACCATCTCAATTGTAGGTAGTCTCTACCTCACGCTAAGCTATCAAATAGGTTGTAACCGACTTCACCACCAAATAGTTTGGATCTATCTCAACGAATGTATTTCACTTATAAGAATTCAACACAAGTATTTTTCCTTCTAGTATCAATGGGATATCTTACATTAGAGTGAAAGAGTTTTTAAATGGCATTTGATGCCAACTCTATGAACCAATGATCCCTACATATTTGAAATACAAACATAAAAATCCATAAGAACCACCTTTTCTCTTCACTCCAAGGACATATTGTGTTAAAAGAAAAGGTTTTCTAGCATGAAATTCAAGACACTACTCTCCAAAGATTGAGTCTATTGATACATGAGGGATTTAGGGGATGACATAATTGAAGAGTATCTTTAGGGATATGTTTATACTTATGAAAAGGTGTCTACAAGTTGATATGTCAAACATGAATATGGGTAGACTTCAAACCCTGTCCATGATGGCTACATTGATTTCACCCTCAATGTAACATAGTTAGGTAGGAATGTATCAATTCAACATAAGCAAATGAATATGAATTTATCAATGTGACATAATCATTGAGGAATGAATTTCATAAACCGAAATAACCCTTGCACTATATATAACAATATTATAAACCTCTTAGTTTCACAATTTGACATAATCTTGAAGTCAATCTCTTCATGTCACAATGTGATTGAATATTGAAAAAAGGTCAAGAATGTCCAAACATGGAAAAACTATAGATAAATATGGAAAACCATAGTCAACCATTGTTAAACTATCTCTACACAATGTACTATAGTTAACAATAATCAACTATTATTATCCATAGTCAACCATGTCTAACCATAATCAACTAAATTCAACCATGTTCAACAATAGTCGACATGCTCAACCACTTTCAAACATGGTCAAACCATATCAAACATGCTCAACCACAATGAACCATAGTCAAACCATGTCTACATGGTCTACTATAGCTAACAATAATAATTCATTATTAGTCAAACTCAACCAAGGCCAACCATAGTCAACCAAAGTCAACCATGTACAACTATGTTCATCCACTTCCCTTTGTATGACACCTCCCCCCCTTATGTCTACACCCCCTCTCTCAAATCCTTCACTCTTCACCCCTCACATCCCATCACTCCTACCCATTCTTACCTACCTCTAGTTCCAATCATTCCCCATTCTTTCTTATTACCTTCCCCTCCTCACCCCTCACCCCTCCTCTCCTCCCACACACTTATTCTACACTAAACCATTCACTCTCTTTCACCTTTTTATCCTCATCCCTCCTTACCCTAATTCCATTCCCTCCACCTTCTCCACCCCCACCCCTATCTACCTCTCTATCTCAACTCTTCCTTAGGAACCTCCCACTCCCACCACCTCCTCATACTCATTTCCTCTCCACTCCCCTGATTCCCCTTAGACTCTATCAACCCTCTCACTCCATGATAAATCTCCACCCTACCCACCCCTCCCCTCTTAACACCTCCATACCCCTACTCACCCCTATTCTCATGTCACCTCTCATACCCTACCCCTCCTTTCTTTCCCCTAAACTCCCACTACCTCTTACCTCTATCCCACCTTTTCTCTCACCATCTCTCCACCTAGCCCACACCTACTCACCTTATCCTTTTCTTTGATTTATTTTCCACCCTTATTAATATACTACACACCACTTCACTATCCCTTTCCATCATCACCCATACACATCCTAGCCATTAACCCTTCATTCCATGCCATCCCTACCCCACTTCATACCCCCTTCCCCATTTTCTCCCATACCCTTCCTCACCCCAACCCTATGTTCGACAACACAGGTATTCCAACAGAGGACGAACACCTTCAATAACCACTCACACAAGTAGATAAAAGATCAACACACCGATATTTTGACATGGTAAATCCCCTATAGGGAAACATCCATGGCCCCAACCAACACGACCACTTGGAGAAAATTATTAATGCAAAATAAAAATATTACAAAGAGATTTTACAAGAGAGTTTCTCACAATTGATAATCAACAAATGACCCTCCATGCTCTTTAAATAGAGATCATGGACCAATTGGGTGTTAAGCCATGGATCAATGTAGATGTTAATATCGAGGAGAATATGAACCGCCAGATCACTCTATGTTGGAAACATATCGTGACCATCAGATTTCCTAACTACAAATGGATACTAATGCATACTAAAGAAACTCATTAAGAAACAAAGTTTTACCTAACGACACATTAGACCAAGTAGATATTAATCTATAATTCCTCCTTCCTTCTCCTATTGTGTCACTATTGTAAATCCTTCAATCCTATCCCCCCTTAATGAAAACTTCCTGAAATCCTAACTTAGATCGAAGTTTGGAGAACTTTTCTTCTGTAAGAGACTTTGTGAAAATGTCTACAACTTGATATTTTGTAGGGAAAAAGAGAACTTCAATAACTTGATCATGAATTATCTTTCTAATGAAGTGCATGTGTATCTCGGTGTGTTTTTTGCGTTGATGTTGAATTGGGTCTTTAGCGAGCTTGATGGAACTCTGATTGTCGCACCAAAGGATGGTCGAATGTTGCTACTGAAATCCAAACTCTGAAAGGATCTGTCAAAGACACAAGGATTCCTGACTTGCATTTATCGTTGCTCGATACTCTATTTTTTCTAAAGAAATTGCAATAGTCTGTTGTTTCTTACTGGCCCAAGTGACAAGTCTTGAACCAAGGATGAAAACATAACCTGCAGTAGACTTTCGATCATCAGGTTCACTGGCATCAAAATGACATCTAGAAAATCTAGTGTCGATAGGAAAGTTTTTCATTTTGGCATACCAAGCTCAAGGAGCTTTCTTAAGACCATAAAGATATTTCTTAAGGAGACAAACAAGGCTAGAGTCATTCTGGACATAGCCAAGAGTTTGTTCCATGCATATTTCTTCTTGCAAATCCCCATGCAAGAAGGCGGATTCAACATCCATCTGATGGACCTCCCATTTATGTGAGGCAGCAAGGGCAAGGACAAGGCAAGTGGAATTCATTTTGGATACAGGGTAAAAGGTTTCATTATAGTCAATTCCTTCAACTTTGGAAAATACTTTGGAAACTAACCGATCATTGTGTCTTTCAACACTTCCATCTGATGCATACTTATTTTTGTAGACCCATTTACATATGACAAGTTTTATTCCTTTTGGAAGACGTACAATATCCCAAGTATCATTTTCCATTAAAGAACGATACTCTTCATTAATTTTTGTATCCCAATCTGGATGACATGAAGCTTCTACAAATGTCTCTGGATCATGAGTCTCTGAAACTTGATCCAAAAGAAAAGAGGATCGCTAGAACTAAGAACGTGTCTTATGTTGATCGGAAGGATCTCCGACAAGATCAACAACTGCTTCTTGTTTTGAATGGACCCATCTAGGAAGTGGCAGTGTTGGTGTTGGTTCAGGTTCAATGGACTCATATGGAGGAAGGTGAGAAGGAGGAGGTGGATTTTCATCCTCACTGTCATCAAACATCAAAGATGGCTCGCAGGCCGAAGAAGGAAGAATCAAATTTAACATCTCTTCTAATAATAATTTCATTACAATGTGTTTGAAGAAGTCTGTAACCTTTTCCATCTTCAGAATAACCAACAAATATACGTTTCTCACTTTTAGGTTGCAATGCTTTCATTTTCTCATAAGCAATGTGAGCCCATGCTATACTGCCAAATACACAGAAGTGGCTTACATCTAGTTTAATTTTAGTCGATGCTTATTCCAGTGTCATATTTTTAAGAGCCTTTGTGGGAGTGCGATTTACTATGTATTTTTCAAAGTTGATATATTCTTCCCAATAATTTAGACTTAATCCCTTAGATTGGATCATACAATTAGCCATTTCTTTTAATGTGTGGTTCTTTATCTCAACAACACCATTTTGTTGTGGTGTGTATCGAACAATGTGTTTCATTTGGATGCCCTGTGTAGTGGATTAACTTGCAAAATTATTGTTCACATATTCATCTCAATTATATATTCTTAACCTTTGAATTTGATGTCCAGATTGCTTTTCTACAAGGGCCTTGTAGGCCAGAAACTTGTCAAAAAAATCGCTTTTAAATTTTAAGAAGTAAACCCAAGTACGTATAGAAAATTCATCAATGAAAGTTAAGAAATACTTGCACCCAGAAAAATAAGGAGAATAAATTGGACCACAAAAGTCACTGTGAACAAGCTACAAAGGGCCCAAGGCGTTCCAAGAGGCATGTTTGTCATAACTGTCCCGATGATGTTTTTCGAGAACACAATCAGCAGAAACACCATCTCTGCATGAAACAAGATAAATACTAATCACCATGTGTTGATTACATAGTTGTTGAAATGAGTGATGGCTTAGATGACCAAACCGCTCATGCCAAATTTTTCTCAAGTCATCACTATGAGCAACAAAAACTGATGGAAAATATGATGACCAAAAGTTGTCAAACTTGTACAACTTGGTAATATCATCAACAATTCCAGTTGCAAGAGCATGCTTAGTCACTTTTAGATCCTTGATTACAACTTGGTGAGGTGAAAACTCTACGGTTTTACCTTCACCTGAATGAGTGATTTAATATACTGATAGAAGGTTACAAGAAAGACTTGGAACACATAGTACATCATTGAAATGACCATTATCTACTTGAACTGTTCGATATCCTACAACACTAAGAGATCTATCATCACCAACAAATATTTTCTTGGTGTTACATTCAATTAGAGAAGAAAATATGTCTTTATCCTTAGCCATATGATAAGATGCTCCAAAATCAATAAACCACTCATCAGAAGAAGTAGAAGTTGCATTGAAGGAGAAACCAGAAGCAGAAAGTGCATGTCCATGAGAATAAGAAGAAGAAGTAGAATCAATACTGATTTTTTGCTTCTTCATCGCTACTTCTAAATCTACCATCTTCTTGAAACATTTGGACTCATCATGACCATATTTATCACAAAATTTGTAATGTATGTCAGTCTTCATATTTTTAGATATTGCTCATTTGTCACCATTAGGAGTTGAAGTTGCCTGAGTGGATTTGGGACCCTTTTTTTGCTTGTTATTGTGGTGAGGATGTTGCTTCTTGGTATTCTTGGGTTTATCTTTCTATTGGGCGACTAAGTCTTTGTTGGAGGTACCTGCAGTGTTGATCACTCCAAGTTGTACAAGCTTATCTTGCTCTCTAATAAAAGCATCAAAAAATAACTAAAGTGTGGGTTTTTAATAATCTTTCCCTAAAGCCTCTCTCATGGCATAAAAGGTAGATACAAACAGAGAATATGCACTACCTAGCTTAGAAATAATAATATAGATGCAACACTCTTCCTCCATCTTTATCTGACATTCTTCACATAAAATTATGAGTGTTTTAAACTTAGATAGATAGTCTTCAATGCAAGAAAAATTATTTGGACTTAAATTCGGTATTTGATTTTCTAACTGATGTGCTCGAATAATATTATGTTTACCAAACACAAATTCAAGCTTTTCCCAAGCTTCATCGGGGTGATCAATTTATTGAAGGTGGAACCTTAAATCAGGAGAGATGGGCATTCTGATCATTCTACGTGCTTCACCACTCTTATTAGCCCATTTCACTTTCTTAACATCATCAATGGGTTATTTTTCCTTTCCCAAGGTAATCTGGTACAAGCATTTACTTCTTAATAAATCCTCCATATGAGATTTCCATTGGAATTAGTTGGTGTTGGTAAGAAAAAGATCACTGGAATAATCCATATTGAGTATGCAAATAATATGGATTTAAAAACTGAAACTGATGATCTGGATGGAAAGATCTCGAAAAATTAGGTAGTTTAAAAAAAAAACAGCACTGAAAATGGACTTCGAATGTGAAAGTTATGTCATTTTAAAAAAAATGCATAAATGGTAACCAAAGAACCAAGTGGTGGTGATACCCCTCCAAAGAACCTCACTTTTACAAATAAGTTTCTTTATGAAGTGACCCAATTTTATAAAAAGAAGTGGGGAACACTTTTACAATGAAGTTACTTCATAAAAGAAAGTTGCATGCAAAATAAATAACTCTAAAAAAAAATATTGAAGCTACTGTTGGATTTTAATGTTGTTCAATTACATTCAGTTACTTTATAAATTTACTTGAACTTAAGCATAAACCATGAACAATAGCATCAGTAATAACCAAGATCACAAGAAGAATAACCATGCACAGAGACATGAGTACAATAGAAAATGCTTATATTAAATTGATGTTATTACAATGATGAGAGTTTCATATATATAGAACATATGGTGACCATCCATGAAAGGATGTGTCACTTGGATAATAAGTAACTATTTATTTACTAAGTATATTTATA